>JAVTVY010015349.1:0-61185 GCA_036873755.1 Hanleya hanleyi
CATGGTACGATACAGGATAGATTTGGTAAAATACAGAACAGATATGGTATAACACAGAACAGATATGGTATAATACAGCACAGATATGGTATAATTCAAGATAGATATGGTATAATACAGCCCAGATTTGGTATAATGCACGACAGATATGGTATAATACAGCACAGATATGTTATAATTCAGGACAGATATGGTATAGTACAGCACAGATTTGGTATAATGCAGGGCAGATATGGTATAATACAGCACATATATATGGTATAATGCATGACAGATATGATATAATAGAGGACAAACATTGTATAATACAAGACAAATATGGTATAATACAGGACATATATGGTACAATACAGGACAGATACTGTATAATACAGTACAGACACGGGATAATACAGCCCATATATGGTATATTGAATGACAGATATGGTATAATACAGGACAGATACTGTATAATACAGCACAGATATGGTACAACACAGGACATATATGATACAATACAGCACGGATATGGCATAATACATCACAGATATGGTATAATACAGCACAGATATGGTATAATACCGCACATATTTGGTATAATGCAGGACAGATATGGTATAATACAGCACAGATATATGGTATAATGCATCTCAGATATGGTATATTAGAGGACAAACATTGTATAATACAGGACAGATATGGTATAATACAGGTCATATATGGTACAATACAGGACAGATACTGTAAAATACAGCACAGATATGGTATAACACAGGACATATATGATACAATACAGCACAGAGATGGTATAATACAGGACAGATATTGTATAATACATCACATATGGTATAATACTGCACAGATATGGTATAATAGAGGGCAAATATTGTATAATACTGCACAGATTTTATATAATACAGGACATATACTGTATAATACAGCACAGATTTTGTATAATACAGAACTTATATTGTATAATAGATGACAAACATGGTACATACAGGATAGATTTGGTAAAATACAAAACGGATATTGTATAACACAGAACAGATATGGGATAATACAGCACAGATATGGTATAATTCAAGACAGATATGGTATAATACAGCACAGATTTGGTATAATGCAGGACAGATATTGTATAATAAAGCACAGATATGTTATAATTCAGGACAGATATGGTATAGTACAGAACAGATTTGGTATAATGCAGGACAGATATGATACAATAGAGGACAAACATTGTATAATACAAGACAGATATGGGGTAATACAGGACATATATGGTACAATACAGGACAGATACTGTATAATACAGTACAGACACGGGATAATACAGCACAGATATGGTATAATACCGCACATATTTGGTATAACGTAGGACAGATATGGTATAATACAGCACAGATATATGGTATAATGCATCTCAGATATGGTATATTAGAGGACAAACATTGTATAATACAGGACAGATATGGTATAATACAGGTCATATATGGTACAATACAGGCCAGATACTGTAGAATACAGCACAGATATGGTATAACACAGGACATATATGATACAATACAGCACACAGATATGGTATAATACAGGACAGATATTGTATAATACATCACATATGGTATAATACAGCACAGATTTTGTATAATACAGAACTTATATTGTATAATAGAGGACAAACATGGTACCATACAGGATAGATTTGGTAAAATACAGAACGGATATTGTATAACACAGAACAGATATGGTATAATACAGCACAGATATGGTATAATTCAAGACAGATATGGTATAATACATCACAGATTTGGTATAATGCAGGACAGATATTGTATAATAAAGTACAGATATGTTATAATTCAGGACAGATATGGTATAGTACAGCACAGATTTGGTATAATGCAGGACAGATATGGTATAATACAGCACATATATATGGTATGATGCATGACAGATATGATACAATAGAAGACAAACATTGTATAATACAAGACATATGGTATAATACAGGACATATATGGTACAATACAGGACAGATACTGTATAATACAGTGCAGACACGGGATAATACAGCACAGATATGGTATAATACCGCACATATTTGGTATAATGCAGGACAGATATGGTATAATACAGCACAGATATATGGTATAATGCATCTCAGATATGGTATATTAGAGGACAAACAGTGTATAATACAGGTCAAAGAACTTCATGTGTCATCCTTGTTGTTGTTGTTGCTGTTGTTGTTCTCTCTCCGGTCTATATCACGGCGTTATGTTAGAGTGTTAAGGTGTAACGACGGGCGTTGACAGGCGTCACTGCATTTCGAAGAATTAGTGACAATTCCATGGAATATCAGAGCTTCTGAGCTATTTCACCAGGGCATTGAAGCATTCAGAATGGCGTTGGTGGGTGTTGCTACAAGATGACACCTCACACGACGCATTCGCACCGCGGATGGTCGATGTCTACACCAAGTAACAACCTTCACTGCTAAAAAATGCCCACTTTCGCTACTACTCGTACTGATGACGTCACCAATGACGCCACAGATGCTGTGGCTATCCCTCAAATTGGGGTTTACACCCCGAGAGCTACAACATGACACCTCCCATGACGCATTCGGACCAAGGATGGTCCATCTCTACACCAAATACCTTCCTTCACTGCCCCAAAATGCTCACTTTCGCTACTACTCCTACTGATGACGTCACCAATGACGTCACAGATGCTGTGGACAGCCCTCAAATCGAGGTCTGCACGCCGAAAACTACAAGATGACACCCCACACGACACATTCGGACTGAGGATGAAGCATCCCTACCCCAAATACCTTCCTTCACTGCCCCAAAATGCACACTTTCGCTACTACTCGTACTGATGACGTCACCAATGACGTCACAGATGCTGTGAACAGCCCCCAAATCGGGGTCTACACCCCGAGAGCTACAAAATGACACCTCCCAGGACGCATTCGGACCAAGGATGGACCATCTCTACACCAAATACCTTCCTTTCACTGCCCCAAAATACCCACTTTACTTACTACTCGTACTGATGACGTCACCGATGACGTCACAGGTGACGTGAACAGCCCTCAAATCAGGGTCTACACCCCGAGAGCTACAAGATAGATGACACCTTCCAGGACGCATTCGAACCGTGAATAGCCCATCTCGACCCCAAATACCTTCATGTACTGCCCCAAAATGGCCACTTTACTTACTACAACCAACTGCGCATGCGCAGATTAACGCGACTTGCACTTAAAAACACACCATTCTGACTCTAACCCACACAAGCTTCACTTTGACACCTTCCACGACCCATTCGGACCCATAGGGGTCCATCTCTACCCCAAACACACACCCACATACCCCCCAAAATGCCTGATTTCTCTACTACGGCCAGACTGCGCATGCGCATATTGACGCGACATGCATTTAAAAACACGCCATTCTGACTCTACCCCACACAAGCTTCACATTGATACCTCACACGACCCATTCGAACCGTGAATAGCCCATCTCTAACCCAAACACACACCCACATACCCCCAGAATGCCTACTTACTATAATACGGGCCAGGCTGCGCATGCGCAGACTATTGAACACGGACGAACCATTAGTGTAGTCAAGTGCTCCTCCACGAGCGCTTCAAAATACCTCACTCGACCCCATTGGACCATTAGGGAGTCACCTAGACTCCAACATGTCCACCCCGTATGGCCCTATACACCCATAGCCATGCAGTATAGGCCTATGGGCCTACCCAGGCCTCGGTGACTTTTTTTCAAAAATTTCACCGATTCGCTCCGGGACACTTCCTATCGTGTTCTAAATGACGAGACGTGAAAAACAAAGCCAAACAACTCTACCGCAAATGTATAGAAGTAGATTTCCCAGGGGGACAAACATTGATCCTATACCCCAGTATGGGACTATATGGGTCTCGGTGACTTTTTTCAAAAATTTCACCGATTCGCTCCGGGACACTTCCTATCATGTTCTAAATGACGAGACTAAGAAAACGAGACCCCACAACCCTACCGCAAATGTATAGAAGTACGTTTCCCAGGGGGACAAACATTGATCCTATACCCCCAGTATGGGACTATATGGGGCTATATCGTACTTTTTCAAAAATTTCACCGATTCGTGCCGGGACACTTCCTATCATGTTCTAAATGACGAGACGTGAAAAACAAATCCGAACAACCCTACCGCAATGTATAGAAGTACGTTTCCCAGGGGGACAAACATTGATCCTATACCCCCAGTATGGGACTATATGGGGCTATATCGTACTTTTTCAAAAATTTCACCGATTCGCTACGGGACACTTCCTATCATGTTTGTCTTGACGAGACTAAGAAAACGAGACCCCACAACCTATACCGCAAATGTCGACAAGTAGGTTTCCCAGGATGGTCCTATACCCCCCATACCCCATATAGGCATTTTCACGTAATTTAGGATAAAGTCCGTGTTCCGTATTTTTTCAGGAAAAATTTTACATGCACCCACCCATGCTTGAAATATACTTCACTTTGATACCTCATACAACTCCATCGACCCATACAAGGTCCAATTTTCGACACTAGGTGACCACATCCCGACGAAATGGCCAGTTTTCGACACCGGATGTGCCGCCATCTTGAACATACGTGCCGCCATCTTGGATATGGCCCATAATGCACCGGGTCAAAATATTCGCTTCTGATTGGCTGAGAGCTCTGTGACGGATTTAAAATACTCGCTTCTCATTGGACGAGAGCTCCGCATTGCGTCTGCGCATGCGCAGAATGATATTCCTACCTCACTCGACCCCATTGGATCCTTAGTGGCTTCCCTAGATGCCAAAACGGCTATTTTCATACCCTTTGGCCACCGCGGATGCGCAGAATGCCGATATTTCAACCCCACACCCAGCCCATTAGATGCCCCTTCATGAATGCTTCACATTGATACCTCATATGACCCCATTGGACCATTAGGGGCTCCCCTAGCTCCAAAACATCTATTTCCATACCCTTCGGCCACCGCGCATGCGCAGAATGCCGATAGTTCAACCCACTAGTCCAGTGAGATGCCCCTTCACGAAGGCTTCACTTTGATACCTCACTCGACCCCATTGGACCATTCGTGGCTCCCCTAGCTCCAAACGTCTAGCGGGACCCATACAGGGTCCAGTTTTCGACACTAGGTGACCACATCCCGACAAAATGGCCAGTTTTCGACACCGGATGTGCCGCCATCTTGAACATACGTGCCGCCATCTTGGATATGTCCCATAATGCACCGGGTCAAAATACTCGCTTCTGATTGGACGAGAGCTCCGTGGCGGATTTGAAATACTCGCTTCTGATTGGACGAGAGCTCCGCATTGCATCTGCGCATGCGCAGAATGATATTCCTACCGCACACCCAACCCATCAGATGCCCCTTCACCTAGGCTTCACTTGGATACCTCACTCGACCCCATTGCACCATTAGGGGCTCCCCTACATGCCAACACGGCTATTTTCATACCCTTGGGCCACCGCGCATGCGCAGAATGCCGATATTTCAACCCCACACCCAGTCCATTAGATGCCCCTTCACGAATGCTTCACTTTGATACCTCATATGACCCCATTGGACTATTAGTGGCTCCCCTAGCTCCAACACGTCTATTTTCATACCCTTGGGCCACCGCGCATGCGCATAATGACCCTAATTCAACCCCACACCCAGTCCATCAGATGCCCCTTCACGAATGCTTCACTTTGATACCTCACTCGACCCCATCGGACCATTAGGGACTCCCCTAGCTCCAACACGGCTATTTCCATACCCTTGGGCCACCGCGCATGCGCAGATGGCCGATATGTCAACCCCACACCCACCCATTAGATGCCCCTTCACATAAGCTTCACTTTGATACCTCACTCGACTCCATCCGACCATTTTATCTAGGGACTACTTTTTCTCCGCGGAAGCTTTTTCCCGAGACCGAATCACCGCCAAAACCGCGGCCAGACCGCATCACCGCGGATGAATACATCCCCTCCAACAATTGGAACTCTCCTGTGCTGGAGGTAGCTTTTCGTCCTTCTGCCGGAACTATAGTGCACTTGACCTCTCCTCCTCAAATCCTCCCCAAATGACCTCTACATCCGGGTGAAATACGACTCAATTTAGCTTTTGTCTACTACTTGCGTGTTTGAGATAAAATCATCACTGGGATAGATTTTGCTTCTTGTGATGTTTTCAGAAATATGCAGTCAGTCAGTATATTTGTCCGTGGGGTCATATGACTTCTTCTTAGTATGCCTGCATCGTTTTCCACCACCCTTTTATTGTTGTATTCAATTATTTCAATGGTACAACATGGAGTCAGGAGTGGAACCTACGCCCGCAGGCACCAGGAACCTGACAGATGTCCTGACCCCACTAATCCTATAATCCTAGTGTAGGGTCTCGAGCAAGCCGTGTTTCCAAAATGTCGAACATTGGCAGCACCGGTAAGAGGAAGGTCATGGCGTAAACATTGCAAACCGCATTTAACCGGTTGTAAAAAACTGATTGGTCTCCACCACGATATTCACTTGTATGACCTGCTCGAAGTCATTTCATCGCCTGGACATGTTATGTCTTCACAAACTTGCACTCCATGAAGTACTCAGGCATTCGTGCGCGGAGTGTGGTATAGTCTTTAAACATCCAAGTCATTTCGCATGTTTTCAGTTATAGTGTAGTGCCAAAGAAACTGGAAGTTGAACTCTTCTGCTTGGGGAGATTGATTTAATCCATACAGCGTGGTTTTGGTAGGACCAGAATGCCAGTTCGAGATATAAGGATGTATGATCATGTATTACTGGTTTGAATGCTGTGGCAAGTTTGTACTGGATTTGGACCACTGTACACTTTTCTTCATTTATAAACGTAATGTAGAGAACTCGTTGCATAATGATGAATAACGAGAAAGTTTTTCATCACCTCCTAGATAGTCTGGTCCTACCATAGGTCACGTCAAACACTTTAGTTAGTTTCTCTGGGTATTCTTGCATTTACCACGTTACCCCATGTTGAGGCATTTACTCCATCAGACGTCCACGATGCTCATCCATTAACGTCAGATGAGTTGTTTGAGCTGATCTGTCATCACAGCTCCGGAGCTAGCATATCTAATTCCGCTTAAGCCGGTGCTAGGGGCCGTGTGGATACTTCATAGTCTTCACAAGAACAGCTGCAATAAAATCGCGGCAGAGATACTAAGGCTACGTCCGAGAATCCAACGTATTCTCGGGTCTGAGTTTTAGGTGCCGAGTGATGCTTTTCTGCAGAGTCACATGGTTGCTTTTTAGTTGCCAGACGTCGTCAATTTTTCCCATCTTTTGCATATCGCTCCAACCTATTTGTTTCTTATATGAAGAGATCCATAGAAGAACAGAAGAAAGATATAATTTTGAATATTGAATTTGGATAATAACAAAATGACCGTTTTCTTCAGCCAGGAGGGCTCAGTATCCGTAAACACTCAAGCCAACTGATCATCTATGGAGGACGGCCCCTACCCACTCTTACGGAGACGCAAGGAGGTCGATCCAGTGCCCATATTGGAAGGGTCTATCCCTCCATTCACATGGCACCACCCCACTCGTAGACTACTCCACGAGCGCTTCAAGCCGACACCCTGCAGGCCATATTTGGATCTCAAAAACCATGGCAAACAAAATGTGTATACGATGACATGCTTATATCCCACACTCCAGTAAAATGAGCCGCCATCAACGGATCATCTATGGAAGACGGCCCCTATTCACTCGTACGGCCGTAGAGTGGTCGATCCAGTGCCCATATTGGAAGAACCTATCCCTCCAGTATCACCACCCACGCTAGCAACAATACCGTAGACGTATCTAACCAGGCCTTGTTCGCAGCCCACCCAATGTGTGAGATATACCAGCGACATGGGCAGGATCCGACGGTGCTTTGACGATCACGTCACGTTCGTTCTAATGAATCTCGCATTCGGGTATATACTTCGCCATAAAAAGACAGCGCATAGATCTGCGGTATTACTACCCGACGTTAGCATTCAAAGGTTCGACCACTCCTTCGCCATCACGGGCCGTGCCTTGCTGGAACCGGCTGTGGTTCAGATAGATTGGATCCATTGGCATGGGCCAAGAAGCAACAACCCAACACCAAATGGAACGTGAAAAAGGTGTCCGATCACAGTGTGACATTTTTTCATCACCAAACTGGCAGACCAGCATTTGATGGCTTGAACATGAACGGTTGCTCAAATGAGATACAAAATGAACATATCCATGGTGCCGCTCCCGCCTAGGTATGCTGTAGCATTTGGGATAATAAAATGGTTAACATGCCATTCTATGACGTCATTGTTGATTCTTCATTGAACTAGCCAATCAGAATAGTGCTTAGCGCGGACTTTACCCTTAGAGCTACGTAAAGGTGTGTATGAGAGTATAAGATAAAAAAAAATACACTGTGTCTAGTTAGCCTTCTTTCGTAAGACATGGAGGTTCTGAAAGTGCCATTTTTGAGCAGAACTGTCATTGCCACAGCGTCAAGGTCAGTTCCGGTACTGTAATGGTGGCAAGCACTGTGAGGCCGAAGAGCCGTCGCTGTTTTCGGCATACGCGACTGTCATAGTCCAGTAATAGTGGATCAGAGCACGCCTCCCCATCGAGTCTACTCTCTCGAGCACCACATCTGTGAACACTTCCAGAATCTGGCGTCGCCCCTCGTTATCGTCGGTATCTGCAAACATGGACTGGAACTGTAAATCAATCACGGTTGTATGCTGTAAAACGCGAGCCGAATATAGATGTGTCTCCGCCATGACTCAGGAACAGTGAGAATGACGGTGTGAGGTCCAAAAAGGTCGTGTTTCATCACGCACCCGACCCGAGCATCTCACAGGCCCGTGTACCCCTAAACTGCCCTCTTTCGCTACCGTACTACGCCGCGACTGCTGAACCATAGCGGCACCGCCCCACTACTCCACGAGCGTTTCAAGACGACACTCTGCACGCCATATTTGCAGCAGTAAACACAAAATGCAAGCATTTTGAATGATTTGTCACATGAAATAAAGCAAAATGTTGCTGTGAAAATCTTGGAAGAATGAGACCACACGCTTAAAACTAAGTGTCGAAACCTACTCGTAAAGTGTTGCAATAACCCTTTAAGTGTGTCCACAGGGACAGCACTTTAAAGTGCAGTCCCTGTGGACACACTTAAAGTGTTATTTCAACACTTTACAACACTTTAGTTTTAAGCGTGCATATGCTGTTGCCCTCCGGGATATGTGTACCATAGCCTGTTTTACTACCGAAAGTTCGTTTTGGTGAATATGTTTGTTTCTGTTCACTGAAAATTTCTGAAACTTTCGTATGTTTTGTGAACTGAATATCGTCACCAAATACATAAGAAACAGCGGCCAGGAATATGGAGTTTTATATTTACGGAGAGTTTTCCGTATTTTTCAATGTTAGGGGCTCCCAGTGCGGAAGGGGTGGGGGGGGGGGGGACAGCTGCCTAGGCGTGGACTTCTCGAATACCTCGATTATTTGAGATATAGGCTTTTAGATCGATCCAGTTATAATACCCGAATAAAAAAGCGATAGTAGCCAGTTATTCGAGGAATTCTCATTTTCTATGACATCAGCAGACGGATTTTTTTTCTTCTTTTTTTTCGTTTAAGCCCTGGAACAAGACACTGGGGCATTTATTCATTTAATTCTTCTGGCTACGGTACCCTTACAATGCCCACGTAGCCTGGGTGTTAGGGCAGAAAATTATATATAAAGACCAGATGTAACATCTAACACCAATATATTTCTTATTTCAATATATTTGCGGAATACTAAACGAAATATATTATGCATATTTAACCCCCCCCCCCCTCCAAGGACAAGCTACTCACTTGAAGTATTCACATTTATCAATTTACAAAATCGTGTGAGGCACTTTATAAAGTAAATATCATTGAATACCGCCGTGCTATCTTATTGGTTGCATATACTTTCTTTAATATGTGTACATTCCACTTTAATTCATCAATAAAAACTTTGAAATACGGACCCTTCTCTGTTACATGACATCTGTAGATGAAAGACTTTGCATGCATAATGAAGTGGTTTGATTCGCCATCGTGCTTTCGAGAGTTATTTCCCCTTATGTCTAAATTAGGCCGTCTGTCAGTGGGTGCGCTCTGACCCCGTATACTTCCGAAGTTTTCAGAAACTTTACCAGACGATGAGAAAAGCGTAAAAAGTTTTGGTCAGAGGGCTATAGTTTCGACAGATGTAAGTACATTTGTTTCATAATGTCTCATGGCAGAGTACGTTACCATAATATCCCGATAATGCGCCAGAGACCTGAGTTTATAACTTGCTTCAGTGCCGCTTGTTACCGTTGTTGTTGTTGTTCTTTGCCTGTTTGCCTGTTTGCTGAGTGCAGTCTCTCGTGATTGTAAAAGAATCTGCGAGAGCTGTTGGTCACTCTCCTGGAGTTTGTGCAAGTGATGTGAGAGTGTGAGAGTGTGAGAGTGCAACAAATGCACGTTGACTAGTAACGGGGGACTTCTATCCGAAAATCTGATCGATCAAATATTCCATGCAGGGCTCCTATACTAGTACTGCTAAAGGACGGCGGAAAGGCAGGCCGCCGGCGGAAAGGACGGCGGTGGATAAAAACATATGTTACAAGGCTTGGCGGGGGATAATTTGTGCCTAGATGTATTACTTGTGTAAATTTATACCGATTTCATATATTTGCAGGTACCCACAACGTCTAGTTCAACAAGCTGAACCCTGCTGACATTTAATTTTGTGATATTGACAACGCAGGGTTCAGCCGTTGAATCGAAATTTCCTATCGCAAAATTTTCGGCCTCCCGACCCAGGTAACAGCGGGTGGATTTGGGCTCACAAAAATCCATAATACCTACCGCTTTGCACTCGCTTGGATAGAATACATATTTGCCTACTTCCCTGGCCATTTATTTTCTCCGTCCAGCTTCTTTAATTTCCATAAACGGCGAAAGAAAAAAAAATCATCGCGGCTGATCTTCCAAAACTAAATATGCCACCATTTTGAAAATATCACTATGGTGACACGAGACTGATCGTACCTCGATTGTAATTTCGGGACTGTAGACGGGAAGGTCGGAAACGGCTCACTCATAAGGCTGTCAAATTATCTGCTTTTAAATGTAAAATTGTAACTATAGGTATCAAGCATAATAGAAGGCACATACTGGAAAAGGTGATTCACGGGATTTTTCATCTCCTAAGCGACTGAGCGGATTCAGTTCTTCCGACTCGTGTAATCCTGAATTTAGAATAACATCACGCGAGATTCAGGGTCACGTGATAAAATGGCGGCCGATTTCGTTTTTGGAAGATCAGCCGCGATGATTTTTTTTTCTTTCGCCGTTTATGGAAATTAAAGAAGCTGGGCGGAGAAAATAAATGGCCAGGGAAGTAGGCAAATATGTATTCTATCCAAGCGAGTGCAAAGCGGTAGGTATTATCGATTTTTGTGAGCCCAAATCCACCCGCTGTTACCTGGGTCGGGAGGCCGAAAATTTTGCGATAGGAAATTTCGGTTCAACGGCTGAACCCTGCGTTGTCAATATCACAAAATTAAATGTCAGCAGGGTTCAGCTTGTTGAACTACCACAACGTCGTATGGTCACATGAATGTCGGATAATACTTCACGGCCGTCACGGCTAGCGAAAATCAAAATGGCGCCATTTTGATTTTCGCTAGCCGTCACAGTATTATCCGACATCCATGTGACCATACGACGTTGTGGGTACCTGCAAATATATGAAATCGGTATAAATTTACACAAGTAATACATCTAGGCACAAATTATCCCCCGCCAAGCCTTGTAACATATGTTTTTATCCACCGCCGTCCTTTCCGCCGGCGGCCTGCCTTTCCGCCGTCCTTTAGTATGAGCCATGCAGCCCTTGTCAAGTTTTGGAAATCTTCCAGATTCAGTAGGCCTTGAACTTTCACCCAATAAGCCCTAATATTGTAATTCCAGAAGTACCGCATATTACCGCATATGCACGCCAGGTACGAGACTGAACGGCAGGTTCAGGCACATGTATGCGTTTTTTTCATGAGAGCCAATAATGCCACTGTCTTGATGGTGTAAATGACAATTTTAGCGCAAGTAAACTGTAAGGAAAATATCGAACGATGCGTTGTTACAATGAACCGTCCCAAGACAGCAATATTGATGGCTCTCATGAAAAAACTCATGTAAGTGAACCTGATCTCCTGCCTGGTAATGCGGTAATATGCAGTACTTCTGGGATTACGATGGGGTTTATTGACAGTCTAGAAATAAGGAAGATATAAGACGAAGAAAAATGAAAAAAAATCATATGTACATGTATTTTGTACATTATTTGATCAATTTGGCTAAACTCAGTTACATAAGAACTCCAAACGCATCCTTGATCCTTGAGTCCCTCTTGACACGCAAGACTCTACATGTACATGTATGTAAAATTAAGAATTGTAACAACTTCAGTACTATTGTAGCCTACACACTGTACTAGTATTAAGCATTTAATTGACCTGACCCCCTAAGAAAGTTATCACCAGAACTGCAGACAACAAGAAAACTGATAATATTTAGGCCAAGTCTAAATAATTCTTCAGGGCGGGCATATGTCATGACCAACCAGCGCCTGAGTGTGGTGATGTTCCACTTGACTGAGCCATTTTAACATACATTTAGATAGGTCACATGATAAATTTTGCTGTAAAAATCAAAACCTTGCTCATATTTGAAGTATGTGTTGCAAAATATAGTTTGCTAGTTCATACTGTAATTCAGAATTTTATCATCTGTATATCAAAAGATATCAGCAAAAAACCCACTCAAGCCTATTCACTTCTGAGTTTATAAAGATCAACAGCAAAACTCATCAAGGGAGACCCACAGTTATATCTTGAATTTGGTGCTCGATATATGCTTCATTTTCTCCTCGATCTCACAGTATCAAGAATTCCATTGATGCATGAAAATACAAAGTGTACACGTAAACGTTTATTATATGGTTTATTGAAGCATGTCATTTGACTCATTTAGGAAAACACTTCCAGTTTTGATAATCTTTATGCATTTTTTATGCAGGCTGAATCAATTTAAGTCTTTGTTGAACATGCCAGTCTGCTGTGAATGTTATAATCGAACATTTGCACGAGAATGATAGATCAGCTGTCAATGACCCGAGCAACTGGGATAAAGATTCCGTGCTGCAACATGGTCTGCGCAGGTTTTATGAAAAATTGATTTCTGTTCATCAAAAATTTCTGAAACTTTAGTATGTTTTGTGACCAAGACACAGGCGCCGCGGAGCATATTCAAAAGTGGGGGGGGGGCTGACCCCTATCTCGACCATAAAGTGGGGGGGCTGAAGTCGCGCCTAGATAGGGCTTATAACATTACAGCTCCGAAAAGTGGGGGGGCTGAAGCCCCCCCTGCCCCCCCGGCTCCGCGGCCCCTGAGACATTCTCCAATATCACCAAGATTTCCAAGGAGATAATCAGGTATAAAGTTCTACATGTACATGGTATGGTACCCAGTGCTTTAACTTCACGCCTGCCCGCATGCCCGGGGCAAGTTAAAATTGCGGGGGGCATTTAACATTGGTGTGGAGCTTGCCCGACTTGGCAAGTGGCCATTAAAGTTGTGTAAACCTGAAAATGTCAGAGGCAAACCTCAAGAGTAATTTCATGCGACGAATAGATAGAAAATTTAGTTAGAATCCAACGAAATCGTCTCGTTGTGGTGCCGGAAGTCGAACTTTGTCAAGGGACATAATTCAGTGAAACACTGACGAGTATAATTATTCGGGAACATCCAATCACTTCGAAACGAGCCTGGGGTAAGTGTTCCAACAATGGTTCCCGAAGTGCGCCATAAATTAGTGATGTATTGTTTTCATTGAACCGATCGCTAAGTACTGATCATGCTGCGGGACTGTCTTGCCTAGCAACGAAAGGGAAGTTCTCTCCAACATGGAGAACCCATGGAGCAGTTTTTATCAAACTTCACGCCAAAACCACAAGTAACAGCTCCAAAATCTTCGGCTGAACGAAAAACGGCAAAGAACTTTTGTTCAATCCTGGAATCGAGAGTATCCTGGTCGAGAACGATCTCAATGGCATCTATAATGCTGACCATCTGCATAAAATTCATGACTTCTTGCAAAACAGAAAATCGGGACAGGGAAATGATAGTTAATATTGTTGGTGTAATAAAATCACGCCAGTGAGTGCAGGTCTGTTTTCCTGCAATAAAATTAATTAAAGTTGATTTGAAACTGGAAATGAAACATTTTGTGTCTACCCGAATTGGTCATGTTGGGGGCAAGTTGACTCTGATGGGGGAAAGTAAGTCTTGAGTGTTACTTGCCCTTTGGGCAACCAGTTAAAAACCTGAAGTTACAGCACTGGTACCATATCAAATTTTGAGAAATTTGATTGATGGCTTACAATGTAGCCAGGGGTTTAGCTAGAATTTGAAAACAGGGAGTCTCATCCCAATTTACCATCCTAGCACTTCAGGCCGGGGTCCAGGGGCCGCCTAGGCCCCGTAAACTATGGGGTTCCAGATGGCTGGAAATGGATTCTGGGCCATTTCTGGCACTCAAAGTTGAATTGAATGGGCTATTGAAATTCATTTTTTTTCAGGACAATTTCCCAGTTTTTCCAATGCAAAAATTTCAGATTGGTGTTTTCATCAATTTTCATAGGGTTTGTGTGTGAATAATGTTGCTGATAGAAGAGATAATATAATAAAAAAACAAAACAAAAAATGTATTGCAGGCCGTTTTAAATTCAGAATTGTATTTATTAATAAAATGTTTTTACCAACAGTCAGTGTTTAATGATGGTCAAAAATATTTTTGTTCAACATTTTATTTATATTTTTCAAATTTATCATTTTCAAATTTTGGTCCAGAGCAAATCATATATCTGATTCTTCATTAATATTTGTTGCATGAAGATACTTGCGGCGATATGTTCATTTTCAGAAATATGAAATTTTCCTGGAGTGGCATTAATCTTGTTTCAACAACTACAAAACGGAATGCACACTACTAATGGAATTTCGTGTCTGATTGAATTTTGTTGCAAGTCATGGAAAACTGGAATGGAATTCGAAAATGTTAGGCAGGTCAACATTTGACAGGATTTTTTTTTTAATGATTTTTTGTTTGTTTTTTTTTTTTTTAACCCTGGATGTAACGCTGGGCATTTATTAGTCAATGACCCTGATTTCACGAAACTTTGTCCCTGCATTTCCATGTGGTCCCGGAAGTAGATTAGGCCACACTTGACACTGATTGGTCAATAAAACAACTCGAAAACCTATATTTCAAGGGAAATTTACTTTTTATCAAACACAGTCACACGACAGTCAGAGCAACAGAAGCGCCCTGTGTTTTAATTCCGCCATAGCAAAAAGGCACGTGTTGTTGCTGTTGTTCGACTTATTGACCAATCAGTGTCAAGTCTCGCCTTGAGCGCTGAACTGCAATAAAACAGAGATTGCCAAGTTCTGTTGAAGATGTAACAGTATTTTTAAGGTTGCTAAAATTCAGCATCTTTGGATGATTGACGGCCCATATTTGACGGATTACAAGATTACAAGAATCTTTGGGTGACAGCATGCACAACAAGCCTCTAAATATTATGGAATGAATTAGGATGCGAAATAAACAGATTTCTGTAAAAATGTACACAGATTATGTCAAGTATTATTAACAGCATTGTACGCTGATAAACAGCTTGTATCACTGACGTCCCTACTCTTCTTGTTTCCTCCGCTGGTTCACATCGCCAAGTTCGTGCCTCTTGGCACCCAATCGCCGTGCCGTAATAGCTCGGAGATAACCAGATTCCTCATACTAACCACGATTGGATAACTACCTCACGTGATCGAAATTACGTCATGCCTTCATGATAATGAGATCACGACTCTCACGTAATGTGGAAGTCATGCCAATATTTTGACAGCGACACGCTCTCTTATCGCATCTCTCAAAGGAACTTTTCTCCGTCTTTATTATAGTCAACATTCAATTCAAAATCTGAAACAATTGAACGGTGTTTTTACGTTACCATTCTAGGCAGCTTGATTTCCTTATATACTCATGACGATCAAGCGTGGTCTTATCAGTGGGATATTAACAACATTTGCAGGGAGTTATTTGTTAATTATTTGAAGGTATCAGTGCAAATGTTTGCAATCAGTTGACGAACCTTACAAAACAATGGGGGAAGTTATCCAAAAATCTGTTCATTCTAACTCAGAAATTAACGTAATAAGAGCTGTTTTGCCGTCCGTTTATTGTTAGTTTTGCCGTTAACGACGTATGAACGTTTGAGAAGGGAGACAACTCATACTGCCAAGACTCTTCCGTAAGAGTGATATCCATTGGTCATTGGTGGTTGACCTGTGCAGAGCGCCCCCTTACGGCCAAGAGGCGCGAAATATTTCGATGTGAATCATCGTGGGCAACAAGGAGAGTATGGACGTCAGTGATACAAGTTGAATAGTATGAGTGTAACAGCATTGATGCTCATTCAATTTATGTACCAGTTTCGTTCCCGTCCGAAAATTATTTTTATATATTTTTATATTGATGGATCTTTATTAAAATACAGCTGTGTTGTCTCATATCTGCAGATATCACAAAAGATCTACTTATACTTTATTTCTCTCAAACGAGGCCTTGACTCGATTACTGTCACTGGATATCTGTACATGCATGAATGTATAAACTGAGCCACATGATCTCGCTGCATTATTACATTCCAGGTGGATGGGAGGTGAAGCCTGTTCTGAATTGGTAAACCGAAATCCATCCGTATTCATTTACCCCAAATTCGCTATGGTAAATCCACTAGCAGATTCAGTAGTAGATTACATCCCAAAGCCTATAGGCTCTAGTTCACTTCTACGCGTATCTTCTTTGGAGCCGATGCTCCAGGATTTACGTGCCGTTCTGGTAAGCCTCGATTTGGAGTTCAAGCCAGGGAATTCCCAAACGGGGAAACACCTGACATCGCTGAATGCGCGGGACAACAACAACGCTGTTTTGTACGATGAAGAGTTAACCGGATACTTTTTTTACCTGATAACATTTTATTGCCTCTTTTAAACACAGATTACATCTTTCAATCCAACCCGTCTCAATTATAATGATTTATGTTTAAAAAAAGGTACCACCCGTCTCAATTAGACAATACCCGTCTCCATGTCACATTTACAAACTTCCCGTCTCAAAGACGGGGAGAGGCATTGCTGGCTAATACTATGAATGTAGCTCTATAGCCATTCCCGGAGATTTTTAAAGCTACATGAGGATTTCAGCGTAAAGAAATTCACACATTATTATTGCATTGCCACATACCATAATTGGTATAATATTTACATGTAAGCCTATAGATACAAATTTACAGGATGTGGGATAATGTGAAGAAAAACAAGTGGGACAGGTGAAGAACAAAAGAATTATTGTCACCAATGAAGTGTTCATTTGTTGGTGACATGTACCTGGTCAGACAGACTGCATTGCCGGACCTTCAGTATGGTGTTTCACGTTGGGCACACTGGTTCTCATCTGATCTCTGAACTTAAGAAACACTGAGCCCAGTCAATACTTGGATTGGTGGCCGGGTGATGTACTGGCTTGGCTGATCAGTGTCCAGGATAATAGGAACCAGGGGTCGAAATTTACACCTGTCTACCTGTCTCTGACAGGTCATTTTTGAAAGAGACAGGTAGAGAAATAAAGTACCTGTCTCTAGTGACAGGTAGCCAATAATTTTGTTTTGGTGTTCAAAATATATCTTCAACAAAATTCATTCAAAACACCTGCTAATAAGTGCAAGTAAACAAGGTGTCATTAATTTATTACTGTCTTGCAACATCTAAATTTGTCATCAGTCTCGAGTTACATGTATTCCAACGATTGCATGTTCAGGTAATTCTTAATGGTGACAGGTAAACATTTTGGTCACCTGTCTCGTATGACAGGTAAATTATTTTGAATATTTCGACCCCTGGGAACTGTGGACACCCTCATGTTCTCGCCCATGTACATGTAGGTGCTGTCGTGATATGACTGAAAAAATGTTGAAAACGACGTTAAATCCTAATCACGCACTCCTGTGCCATCCCAAAATGCGATTAGACTCATTAAATCATCATGACCTGCTCGCCAGAAAAGGGAAACAGACAAATTTCATTTTTATCTCTACTTTTAGTTCAGTACAAGATATTTTATATGAAATATGCATTAAAACGGTGAATGGTGGTTCTCGATTTAATTTTTGAAGCGTTCAATCTTTAGTAGCATAAAGCTCTCTGATCTCTGATGAAGAGTGTGAAATGGGACTTTCCATTATTTTCATCACATATTGCAGGAGCTGAAATTAATACCTGTCCACCTGTCTCTAATACTAATAGGTACTTTTTTTGCACGAGACCGGTAACCCCAAAGAATTTTTTCCACATTAATTTCAATTTTGCTCAACAACCTTCAAACTGAATACTTGAAACTGCTAAAAGATTAATGAGACATTGTTAATTAATAGACACAAATTAAAGGTGAAATGCAAAGGTTTTCATATTTTTCTTTTTGAGTTCTTTGCGGGTGCGCTAAATGTTGGAACTATCAGTCTATTTACTTCTGTTGGTTTTGTCTGAAGTATTTTGTCTCCTACATGTAGTAGCATTAGAAAAATGCTCCAAAATTGGTATTTCAAACCCGGCCAATTTCAGAAATTAAATCGGCAATGTTTATCTGCCCTTGTTTGATGCTGGTTTGTGATGTCACATCAGACCACCTTGTCGGAGGTCAATACTTATAATGTTCAGTCTTCGGGAAGGGGGTCTGATGTGACGTCACTATCAAGGAAAGATTAGTGATGCCGGGTTGTAAATCTCAATTCAGATTGGATTGGGGTACCAACGTTTTAAACACTTCTAGCAGACAAACTACTTCAAATTAAACCAAGTGAATAGGACAGACTGATATTTCTATTATTATTCAATCTGTATTGTATGAAACACTTGTCTTGGACACTGCAGAACGAAAAAAATAATAAACAAAACAATCTTCTTGGCAGAGGCAAAACTGGGATTGAGCAGTGACGATGATTGAACTATTAACTTTGAATAGCCTTACCTATGCAGCTTGCTTGCCTTAAATCCAGTGGAGAAAAGTTTTATCTGCTGTGAAGAGGTTTTAATGTCCCTACAGTATTAGTATTGATGGCACACTGGCAGCAGATTATTTTATTTATCAGATTAGTTCTTAGTTCTCACATAGAAGAGGGTAGGGCATGGTCAACCATGTCTTGAGCCCTGGCTTTTCTAGGGTTGCCTCTTCAGGCAGAAAATCTTCATGCACAAGTCGACTTGGTCATAAGGCTGGTTAAAAAAAAATCCTGTTTAGCATCACTGCCCAATATTCGCCCGCCCCAATTTTTTTTTCTCTTTTTTTTTTTTTTTGAGCTTTTGTAGTCGAGTATCCGAGGCCAAGTTAATGATACTGAGCTCACCTGTAGACACTTTTACACACCCTCTAGATCTGTCTTCATATAGTCATAAGTATGCCTAATACATATGGTAAAATAATTTGTTGAAACCAAATTTCTTAAGGATTCCAGATATATGTGTTCATTGTAAATCGGTGGGTTGTGAAGATATTCGAATTTAAAAAACATCCATTAAAAAAAATGAGTCTTCTTTTTTAAATGGCTATTTTCAAAAAGGTATTCAACTTTAACTTACATGTACATCATCATTTCCTGTAGAAGACAACTCCGACAGGAAATCCGTGCCACCAACTGTAATGAACCAAGGTCTTCTTCAGGGATTTTATTTTCACAATCCAGTTTTATTTAAAAAAAATAATAATAGAAAATAAACAAAAAACACCCACCCTACCCAGATTTTTTTCAATAACTGATGCTAAAACAAGAAATCAATTTTAACCGGCCTAATACACTAACAGGTTCCGACCAGGGTTGGACATAACAATTTGCCCATTTCAATTTCAGCACATACAAATTTATCACAATATAAAATCACCACAATTTGATTGCTCCCAAAAGAGCACATTCTTAGCAACATTTTAGTGAACTCAAAAGAAAAAGGAGCACATGAATACTGCAAATGTTTTGTCACAGAACCATAGATTCAGCACAAGTCTTCCAGTTCCACACAGTTGTTGCATCTGCTGCCAATTTGTAGGAGTAAAGTTAAATTTATATAGACCACCTCTGGTGTTCTGGGGAGGATTTTTCTTGTAGAAACTATGCTAAATATTGCTGGTACTTATGAAAAAGGTATTGTAGTTTTTGACATGATCATTTCAGATGTTATCATAGTGCAAATGCAAACAACAACATGTACTGATACTTATATCTGGGGGGAATATGAACTTGCTCATCCAGCCAGACCAGTCCAACAAGTCTTTAAACCTCAGATGAGTAAATCTACTCCCCATATACATGTAGGCCTACTACCTTCAGAATGCAGAACTGGTTTATATACAGCAGGACTGCTTTCCTGCACCTACTACATAGGTAATGTCTGTTGGTGGTTGAATTTATACACAGCCCACAACTGCCCATCCTTCTTGTTCAGGAGGGCACAGAGGGGGGTGACTGTTGTGAGATATTTGCAGTAATGTGTGTTAATGAAGTGTACATATACATGTAGCTTGTTTGGTCATCCATTCCTTCTCTGGAGATACAAGGAATAAGTGCATCTGTTAATTCATGTAGCCTCAATTTCAGGTAGGTCAGCTAAACTGTTTAGCTTAGAACTGTGTTCTGGCCTGTCAAGTTGTGGGCCCGAATCTTCGCCTTTAGTGAGGTGATCTATTAACTCAACCTGTTCATTTTGGCATAGTGAATTTGTTGTATTTTTTTATATTTTATTTGAAGCTGAAGTTAATATTCAATGTACTGGTATCATGTATATATTGTCCGTATATATACATACATGAACCTGTCGGCAGATTCAGTATTTCCAGTTGTGGTTCTGTAGTAGCAACCAGCTGCGCCTTTTTGCAAGTATGTATGGCATTAGGTGGATACAGTGTTCTAGAATGTGACGGAAACAGTCAACTCAATAACTATAATTCAGACCAGGCCATCCGTAAATTTAGGTGTGTTAATAAGGTTCAACAATAGGTGGGGTAGGTCGGTAGATATTTTATTTTATTTTATTTTACTGTTTTTGGCACATAAAAAGTTGTTAAAAAAGATTTTAATTGGTTATATTAATATATGTTAGGATACTCCATAGCTATGTATACATGTAGGTACATGTACATACATACTTCTATTCAGTGGGACAGCACTATAAAATGGCAGCATTAGATCTGCTCTGTTACAAGTAGGATCCCCTTCCCCTCCCCCTCCCCTCCCTTCCCTTCCCCGTCCCCGTCGTGATATAGCTGAAAAAATGTTGAAAGCGACGTTAAACCCTATTCACTCACTCACCCATACATACTTCTATCTACTTTGACGTGGAAACTCAGAAAATAGTAAATTAAAAAAATAATTGTTCAAAATTTGAAGCAGATCACTAGTGGAATCCTTATGACCATGAACTGTCGAATGTCAAATTAAAAAAAAAAAAAAAAAAAAAAAAAAATAATAATAATTGGGGCCGACCCTAAAACTACTAAATATTTTGATCAGGCAGGGTTACCTCAAGCACAAATACTTTTATGGATGCTCGCATGGTGACTGGGATATATGTTCCTGACTGTCTTGAAACCATAGATGTATCAAGCAGTTAGAGCAATGCGAGGTTGGATAAATACATTTTTGTTGATATTTTGGCTTTATGTGCAAGTAAACCTGGTGAATCGCTAATAAGGGAAATTTGAGGGCAAGGCCAATTTGTTGGAATTTAGGAGCACTAATGTCCTGGCTGGCATTTAGGGAGCTTCTTGAAATTAGGAATAGGGCATGCTAGGAACTGGCATAAGGCATTCCAAACAGAGAACCATGGTGCGCCGAGTTGGAACTCCTAGGAACTCCATGGCATACTTTTTGGAACTCGGCAGACAAAGGATGGCTTATGTCATACCATGCAATGGCATGTATGCCATTCTAATTGGAAGTCTAATCCATCCAGATCAGAACACCAAACTTCGCACAGTGTATCCCATTTGGATAACCGGCATATGCCATTCCTATCAAGGAACTCCTGCCCTAATTTCAAGAAGCTCCCTAAAATTACTTCAAAATTAGTGGTCAGTAGGTTCATGTAGTTAGGGCATCCAAGGCATTGTTGGTGGCCTCGGCGACACGTTGACTGCCAGTACGAGTATACTCGTAGTTTTGGGTGTACCGCATTCTGCCACTACGAGTATATTCGTAGTAAAACATAGGTGAAATCAAGGTGGCTTATGGACTGAAAAATGTTTTCACTGTGCCAACTACGAGTTAGCTCGCTATATGGGGAATACCCGTCATATGATTACTAGTGAACCAATCAATAGCCATTTGGAAAAAATCTGAACCAGGATTCGATATATCTGATCACGTGACTTGGCAACCGGGACAGACACACTGTATTTAAATGGCAGTCAACGTGTTAAATCTGAAGCCTGATAATTCATTGGCTCTTTTAACATTCAATCACTCCTGAATTTTTTGCTTCAACTTCTAATTAGAATATAAATAAAACTTTTGGCGGAGATGAAAACACAGGCAACACAGGCAGTGATGATGAACAAAATTTTAACTCTAATGACCCTGGCTGTCTCATCATGTGTAATGCTGGAGTGTTCATGCAGTGATTCAGCTGAACATATGCAGTCTGGGAATTATTAGGCTTGCTTGTAATCTGCACCTCTGCATATACTCAGAACAGAGGAAGAGGCTGGTTTATATCACTTTGGGAGAAAATCTAGGTAAAGTAGAAATTATCCTCTGAACATAAATTGCAAATTGTGCAGATTTTACCTTGACCTGATATTGTACTTGTAGTAATAATAGATACATTTGTACCTATCATAGTATGTTCAAGTATCAGCTGTGTTGTGTGTTTATAAATATATATATATGCAGTAGAGTTCGAGTACTCATTCATGTGGATGAGTGGTTATTTGTACCTACAGTACATAGCTCTACACAGTGACATCATAGGCCAGTCCCATATTAGGGAGTGAAACATTAGCCTGGCTGCCACCTTTCCTCTTTGCCATGTGCTTCTGTCTACATTGTATAGTCAATTGCAAACTTTGAGGTTTTCTTTATATGTTAAGTAGAGAGGGCGTCGTAACTTGGTAGGTCATGTACATGTAGCTTGATTCATGTAAACAAAATGTTTGTTTTCATCTAATGTCTCAGCTGGATAGACATAACTTTATATTATTGTGGAAACCTGTTGGTATGAGACTGAGTTTTAGATACATACATACATGTAATGCTTCATGAGTTTGAGACCAGTGAATAATGTTAGGAGTGACAATTATTTGTACATATAGCTGCTGATCCCTTCCCACCCCCATCATTCTTGTTCAGATTGTCTATAGAGCTTTCCGGTTTGATCTTCCCATGGATAACTGTCCAGCTTTAAGGGTTGAATAATACATTGATAAACTATTCCAGAATACTTGTTTGAAATACTATTCTGTTTATATTTTCTACATGAACCAATAGACCCTATGGTGTACATGGTATATATGTATTTGTGTACATTAGAAAGTTAATTTTCTAAAAAAAAAATAGAATATTTAATTTTAAGAACTCACTGTGAGTGCCTTTAGTAGTACTGGAAATTCCCTGCACCAATCCCACCCGTGGTGGAACAATGGATATCATGCCTTGTATACACAAGAATTTGGTCTACTAAGGGAAAAATACAGATCGCATCAGGCTATTTATACATGTACATGTAGTTCTAAAGATGCTGAGAGAGTAGCATGTGCTACTATCTTTAGTTCTAAAACCTATCGACTACCAGGTAAAAGTACAATAATCACTGCAGAAGCAAGAGCTCTATTGTCGGCTTTAGAAGGTATTTGGTCCACTAAAAGGAAGAAATATGTCGTATTCTCAGATTCACTGTCATGCCTTCAAGTAATTGAAAGTGGAAATTCAATTCATCCCACCATCTTGAATATTCTACAATTATATGACTGTAAATTTGATCAACAGATAGATATTGTGTTTTGTTGGATACCTAGTCACATCAAAGGTAATACTGAAGCTGATAAAGGTCACTAAAATTTACAGGACATACATTTAGAATAAAACTTGGAAAAAAAGGTTTGTTGACAGATAAGCAAAAAAAAAGTTTTGTGTAGGGGGTGTTTTGGTAGGTTTATGCATGATATTCACTCACTCGTTCATATACATAGTATATTTGTGATGATCCATATCGCTGGCTTGTTATATCAATCTATAGGCTACATGTGCATGGATTTATTGAGGGATTCTGCTTATACTGGTATTATATAGAAAGTATTCTGAAGTGTTAACCTAAAATTCATCAGTATGAATTGCGAATTCGCAATTCATATGTGGCAAGGCCATGGAGTAAATTGTATATGATTATGTATGTACACATGTATCACACTTATATATATTATGACTTTAAAGAAAGAAAAACACTGCACATTAGATAGAATTCTAAATTACATCAAAGTTTAAGGCCTCATGTCATCAAATTTGAAAGAGCAATAAAAAGATAAAATATCGCTTTTTGTGATGGTGGTTTCCGTCCGTATGTCCCTTCCCTCATGTTCAGTCTATATCTGGAACAGGTTTTACAGTTCCAATTTTTGGTGAGTGAATATCCCAGTGGGAGACAGTGTGCCGCATTCCAAAATGGAGGTCGAGGTCATAGGTCACCTGAAAATCAGGAAATCATTAAAACATTCATGTCCGGTTTATATCTTTGACAATTTTCTATCTAAAGTTGCAATTTTTTGTGTGTTGATACGCTAGGTGGAGAGGATGTGTCACATATCAAAATTGAGGTCGTCGTCAAAGGTCACTGTAGCCTAAAATCAGAAAATGATTGATCAGTGACAGTTTCAATTATTTGTGAGTGGATTCATTAGGGGAAAAAGATGTATCACATACAAAAATATAGGTCAAGGTCAAAGGTCACTGTGACCCCAAAGTCAGGAAATCATTAAAAACACTTTTTTTGGTCAGTTGATCAACATTAGGGAGACCTGTGTCACTATCAAAATGTAGACTGTCTACATGTAGGTAAAAGGTTAACACGTTGACTGCCATTTCAATACAGTGTGTCTGTCCCGGTTGCCAAGTCACGTGATCAGTATATCGAATCCTGGTTGAGATTTTTTGTTTCTAGCGTATGCCAACTACGAGTTAACTCGCTATATGGGTATTCCCCCATATAGCGAGTTAACTCGTAGTTGGCACAGTGAAAAAAAATTTCAGTCCGTAATTTTCGTTGAGTTCACCTATGTTTAATACGAATATACTCGTAGTGGCAGAATGCGGTACACCCAAAACTACGAGTATAATCGTACTGGCAGTTAACGTGTTAAAGTCACAGTGATCCCAAAATCAAGAAATTGTTAAAAATCAAGATTTTTGTGTTCATGGATACTCCAAGGGGAGACGATGTGTCATGTACCAAAATTTAGGTCATGGTCAAAGGTCAAAGTCACTGTGACGCCAAAATCAGGAAATTGTTTCATCCGCAGATACATCAATTTTTCGTCCATCAAGGGGAGACGATGTGTACTGTACAAATTTATATCAGTGTCACTGCGACCCCAAAAATGAGGATATCATTAAAAATCATATTTTTGTCAGTAGATACATTAACGGGTAGACGATATGTCACATACCTAAGTTTAGGTTACGGTCAAATGTTAAGGGTCACTGTGACCCCTAAAATCAAGAAATTGTTTAAAATCGTGATTGTTTTTTATGTTCGTAGATACATATCATATATCAAAGTTTAGGTCAATGGTGACCGAAAATCCAGATATCATTAAAAAAAATTTTAATTTTTTTCTTGTGTATAGGTTACCTGAAGAGAGACATCTTGTGCAGGCATATATTGAAGCAAATTTTTGCTCTTGTTATATGAGCATACATGTACTATCAAAATAGAACATGATATGAACACATTCCACCGTTTTATTAGATCCTGAGTGGTTCTAATTCCCAATGGACCCCTCGCTGTGGAAGTTCTGTTGGGCCAGTCTGCAAATGATGTTCCAATCCTTTATACCACAATCATCAGTTCAAACAGTCTCGATTTTGTGCAGCATAAGTGGTGGCAGATATACATGTATGGCAGCACTCGGATGCTCAGGATAGGACACAGAAGTGAATAAAATAATATTTTCCTTGATCTGTGGCAAGAGATCCTACTTGGTTCACTTCAGTTTCAGGTAAAAAAATAGAATCGTACTGAATTGATTGAAGCATTCCTTTAAGCCACATTCAGGAATATGTATACATTTCCAAAATCTTAAAGTGGATTTGTCCACCAAGACTTGCATGCAGTCCAGTGACATTGTATTTTCTCCTATTGTAGAATCTGAAGAACAGCACCATGAGGGTATTATTGGCGTGTGTGGTGCTGTCCGTGTCCGTGCTTCCCCTCACCCTAGGGATCGTTCCCATCCGTGGGATCACTTTCAACTGTGGGACCATGAAGCCAAACCCAGAGCACCTGCCTGGTCATCCAGAAATACTTCCCTCCCCTTTCAAGATTGTTGTCGGTAACATAGGCTCCTATGAACCCTCCGACATATTATATGGTAAGCATTACATGTTCATGTGCTTAGTTCCAGCATCTGTGTGAGCTGATGTACTTTATTATATACATGTATATACTAGGCCATTTGAACTAAATTACATGTTTTCCAACATTGTACATGTACTCCAACATTGTACGTGTACCTACTTGTATATTGTTCATGGGAAGATCAAATTTTGGGCCAGCAATATCTTGAAGATTTAGGTGATATCCAATATTTGATGCATGTATATAATATAGGTCGGATATTTTAAAAAGTTATAAGAACAACATTTATTATTCAATCCTACTTTATTTGTATTGTTTGCTGTCAGTTTATGCACATGTATGCAAGAATAACCAACCTTCATTTAAACCATATATTTGCAACAAGCTCCTCAAGTTCATTTCTAGAAACACACAAAAAAATGTCAAAAATTATCTCAGTTGTGGTATGCTTATTTTAATTGGCTGCACAGAAGTTGTACAATGTTGAGCCTATTCAACCCAAAAAACAATAAGCCTCTAGTTTTAACCAACAAGGCCTTGATCCCATTGATTACCTCCTGTTTAGCACTTTCAATCTTTAACTATGGAATAATTTATTTTATTTGTTCTCTCTCCTTAGTTAACCTGACTGCCACCAGGGGGCGTAGGCTCCGGGCATTCTTCGTGCAGGCGCGCCGTATGGACAGGGACAGTAACACTGACGAACCAATCGGATACTGGGATTCTATACCTGATCACGTAGCCGAACGTACCTGTATATTCGCTGGGAACATCTTTGGGGTATGTATATCTATCTCACTTGTCATTCTTTTTAA
The DNA here is from genome assembly GCA_036873755.1 of Hanleya hanleyi. Lineage (NCBI taxonomy): Eukaryota > Metazoa > Mollusca > Polyplacophora > Lepidopleurida > Hanleyidae > Hanleya > Hanleya hanleyi. The sequence goes on from JAVTVY010015349.1 coordinate 27,637, forward strand.
TATCGATGAGCGATTTATAGTACATGTAGACCCATATATGTTTCAAACCTCTATGGGTCTGCAAACAAACTTTGTTTTTCTGACTGCAATCTTGGTAAACCACATGTAGTATATCAGGGAAATACCATCTAGTGACGCTGAAAATTACGAGATCCCATATTAAGCCAATAAAGGTAAATTCTGTATTTGGTACTATAGTATTTGGGTCCATCCATGCATGCATGTGTGTGTGCATGCATCCGTCCATCCGTCCGTCCGACTTTGTTTCCGGACATTAACTTTTAAAAAACTGAACTGATTCTTTTCAAATGTTGTTGTATGTCAGTACCTCGCCTCAAGATCTGGCTTGGGATTGTTTTTATACGCCCGCCAAAAGGCGGACATATTATGTGATGGCGGTTTCCGTCCGTCTGTCCGTCCCTCGTGTCCGGTCTATATCTGGGACAGTTTTCTATCCACAGTTCTAATTTTTGGTGAGTGGATACCCTACGGAGAGACGATGTGTCGCGTGCCAAAATGAAGGTCAAGGTCAGAGGTCAAAGGTCACTGGCCTAAAAAACAGGAAATTACTGAAGTGTTCGTGTCCGGTCTATATCTGTGAGTGTTTTCTATCCACAGTTGCAATTTTTTGTGAGTGGATACGCTAGGTGGAGACGATGTGTCGCGTACCAAAATTGAGGTCAAGGTCGGAGGTCAAAGGTCACTTGCCTAAAATCAGGAAATCATTGATCATTGACAGTTTTCTATCTACAGTTCTAATTTTTGGTGAGTGGATGCCCTAGAGGGGAACGATGTGTCGCATACGAAATGTAGGTTGAGGTCAGAGGTCAAAGGTCAATGTCACGGAAAAATCAGGAAATCAGAATCAAGGTCAAAGGTCAGTGTGACCTAAAAATCAGGAAATCATTAAAAATTACTAATATTTGTTGAGTGGATTCAAGGTCACTGTGACTCCAGAATCAAGAAATCTTTGAAAATTACTTTGTTTTGTGTCCGTAGATTCATTAGGGGGACATGATGTGTCACATACCAAAATGTAGGTCAAGGCCGAACGTCAAGATCACTGTGACCCCCAAAATCATGAAATTCATAAAAATCATGCTTTTTTTGTGTCCATTGATACATTGACGGAAGACGAAGTGTCGTGTACCAAAATTTAGGTCAAGGTCAAAGGTCAAGGTAACTGTGACCCCAAAATCAGGAAATCACATTTTCATATGCCTGTCGAAGATGAGGTCATGTAATGCGATGTTGCGTTCTGTCCATTCATCCATTAACATTTGTTGTCCATGCGATATCTCTAGTTTCAAGGTATGGAATGGTACCAAACTTTGAGTATACTTTACTCGCATGGCAGACAGGAGCCATATGCTTTGAGATCAATTTGTGCAAGGTCAAGGTCACAGTCCTTCAAAACTGAATCCAGTTTAGCTGACCATATGTGTTAGGTTGGAATATTCAGTATGCTCTCCCCTACATGTATATGGCATTCATCCTGTGGAGTTGTCTCCCACATTTGAAACAGCTACATTTACATGTAGTTAAACTGTTGTGCAATAATAACCATACATTTAGTAATTTAACGGGGAGAGGGGTCCTTTATGAACTTCATACATCTTTATTAACTCAAGAACAACGGTTTACTTCATCACTTTCTTCTTCCTTCATGAAAAATTATCTCGTCTGAAAGGAATCCATTTGCAGGAAAACTACTATTTTCTTGTGTTTGATTATTGTCGATTTCAGTGTGGGATATGTGAGCTCTCGGCTCTTGCTTCAAGGTCAACTAGTTATCAAGAGTTAAGTTTTTAAGTTTTACTAGTTTATCATTCAATATAAGATGTTATATATGTTACATTCTCAGAAGCACAAAATTGTAGGCTAGCTACCAATTGGAATCAAGGCTATCAAGCAACCTTGAAATTTGGACCAATGTAATTCCAGATACACAGGCGTATATTGAAGCCCCTTGGGCTCTTGTTCATGCTGATCCGCCTTTAGGTGGTGCCACCTGGGGGCCAAGTTGAAATTTCATTTCAGGATCGCTTTGAATTGTTTTTCATGCCGATCTGCCTGTACATGTCACCACCTGTGGGCCAAGTTAAAATTTCATTTCCAGAAAACTTCTGAAAACGTGACCGGATTATCTCCCTTGGGTTTCCTCTCCATGGCAAGTGATCATTTTGACTCGGCACTTAGTGCAAACATGTGCACAGAGCAGTGGTATTTTTATCAGTTTTAAAACTTCAACTTTGATGCATGTTCACTCATTCAGTACAGTACCGGTACCATGTCATAACACCCTTAATTCCTCACAATGGAAATTAATATGAAACTTGAGAATCTGAGGATCCCATATTCCGTGACTGTCAGACAGAACTTCCCAAAAGAAAGGAAAAAAATCAGAGTCTCGTGTTATCAGGTACATCCCCATGTAACATTTGCCCTATCTCTCAATTTTACATGTAATAATATTCTCCTGTGTACTTTGACCACAGAGTGCCCTGGTGAGTATCTCATCCAAGGCGTACCCAACAGATTTAGTGAGACTCCGCTGGACAGCCCCGGACATATCCCAGGGACATGTGGAGTTCCGTGCCACATTTGTCGACGAAGATGGTACAACGTTCTGGTTGAGAGAACGGTCAGATATGATCAGAGATCCATATGCTCCACCTCTACCATATGTTCTTCCACCTCCAAGAGTAAGTGTTTGGACATGTTTTGGTTTGTATGCACTCATACTGTACTTTATCTAGAAATATCTCTGTTCACCTTTTTGCTGACATACATTACGAGTTCCAGACAATTTTATGTCAACTGTGCATGCATGTTTACTGCAGATCTGCCAAGAAGAAAATACTGGAAGGAGAGTGAAAAAAACAAAATATGAACTGAGGGAAATTTTTTAGAGATTTTGGGCTTGGACAATCATGTTTATATTAAATGTGTTTCTCGAATTCCAAGTCATTTAGCCTGAATAAAATACATTTGTAGCTTCACAGACACTGCCGTGTCAGTGTTTTAGCACTGTGTCAACCCATTTTTATTGACCACAATTTACAATATATATATATATATATATATTTTTGTTTTTATACATTTCTCTCTCAAAGTTTCACCAAAATAATGTTCTTAGACATTGAGTCAGGTGTCTTTGTTTATTTGAAGAAATTAGCATTGTTGACGGCTGATTCATCAAGCAATGCAAAGAACATTGTTGGTTTCATGCATTTTATTAAACTACTTCATCGATGTGCCAGAAATGATGTTTGTGAAAGAGGAAAAGTAAAACAATAAAAAAAAGCCTCCCTCCTTTGTCATTATTTTCAAAAAAGTGCTTTGAAGCTAGAGATTTAGTGTTAGGTCACCAATGAAGAAATCATGCCCGGTTTACTAAATCTTGCATTTTTACATGATTGGTCATGCTAATATTGTTGTGACTTCAAAGAAAGCCGAGTAACTCCATGATTCCCCAAATATATCTGTCCCTATTCCTCGGACAGCCTGACAAGATGTCGGGGGGAAATTGAAAAAAGAATCCTGGAAAGATGTGGGGAATCTATAATTTCAAATTATACCCACTGCCAATAATAATATGCCCACTGCCAATAGAAACCTACCCACTGCCAATAGAAATATACCCACTGCCAATTATACTCACTGACAATAGAAATATAAATATACCCACTGCCAATAGAAATATACCCACTGCCAATTATACCCACTGACAATAGAAATCTACCCACTGCCAATAGAAATGCAATTTTGTATGATGTTAACCCACCACTGATAGAAATGTGGGGCTCACAGGGATTGACCTGGGTTGTTGTGCACACTCTGGGTCGTCGTGCACACTCTGGGTCATGTTAAGCATAAGCCTCAGCTCCTCAGAGAGCTTGTCATAGAGCTTGTCATAAGAGGCGACTAACGGGGGCACCTGTTGGGCTCCCAGGTGTGGAAAAGGAATAGGACCCAACCCGTGGGGTCTCGGGTGTTAAGAGAAATAGGACCCTACTTGTGTGGTTTCCTGATGAGAAAAGCAGGGTTCGTACGGGTTCTGGAAAACCTGGAAAGTCATGGAATTTGAAAATAGAAAATCCAGGCCTGGAAAACCTGGAAAATAGAGATTTTGAGGCAAAAGTCATGGAAAAGTCATGGAAAAATAAAACGACTGGAAATATCAACAAAACCTGCTTTTTGCTCCGAGTTCATTCTGTGAACAAAGTTTTCGCTAAAACCGCCATCAAAGTATCTCGAAGTCAAGTCTTGTCAGACAGGATGCCTTCTATAGTTACGGTAATTTAAATAATTCACCTTCCAAATTTAATTCGAAAATGGCCGATTTTCCCCGTCGTGATTTTTTCCATCCTTATAAAACGAAAACGGGAGCATTTTCAATATACCCGTGAAACAATAAATTCGAACATTCCCGTTTTCGTCGTGGAGTTCGTGCCGCTGAAAGTAAAGTGATTATGTTACTAAGAATAATTTGTTTATAGGGTCGTACTAAAAACTGTGCAGAACTGCGCGGAGCTTAATTTCAACTGCGCGTGGATTATTTGATGGATTTTTCTTTATTTGCTGACGAGCAGAATATTGATATTAATAAAACAGACAACAAAATCCGCAAATTGCGAATCTGTAGACTATATGTTGCTTGAAACGAGAGGGAACGAAATTCAAATGCGCGGAAATTATGTTTCACAGGCCGGAGATTAGCTTCGCTGGAATGGAATCGTTAATATTAGAGCACCTTATCCTACCTTATTCGTTATCATTTCACTTGCAATCTTTTGATATGCTTTCTTCAACTGAGTCTTATGTGTGGAATTTCAACTGTCCGTAAGAATATATTGGCAGATATCAATTTTGAATGCGCGGAAATCGTGTTTCACGCCACTGCGATTCGCTTCGCTCGAACTAAGTCTGATGTGTATGAATTTTATCTGTCCGAACGTAAATTGAGTATAAATTTTAACTGCGCGGAAATCGAGCCTGTAAGCAAATTTGGCATAAAGTTTAACTGCGCGGAAATCCATGGCAGCTTCACCCCACGCAGATTCTCCTGGATTGAACTATGTCTGATGTGTATGAATTTCAAAAGGCTTGCGTGTATGAATTTCATCTGTCCGAACGTTACTTGGTATAAATTTCAACTGCACGAAAATCGAGCTGTAAGCATATTTGGCATAAAGTTTAACTGCGCGGAAATCCATGGTAGCGTCACCCCACGTAGATTCTCCTGGATTGAACTAAGTCTGATATGTATGAAAAGGCTTGCGTGTATGAATTTCATCTGTCCGACGTGATCTTGGTATAAATTTCAACTGCGGCGAAATCGAGCCTGTAGGCTTCTCATTAGCAGGAGGTTGGAGGCGAAAATGCCCGTCAACTGACCATTTTGAGGCACCTACTTGATCAATAGAAAGTAATTTATCGGCAATTTGGATGATATTTTCGATGTCTCATTTTCTTTAATAAACAGATGATTTGGAAGGACAAAGATATAAATGTTTCCCTCTGCTTGTCCCTGTCAGGGCTTCGGCGTAATAGTTAGTTTATGCACAACTCCTATGTCGAGGGAGCCATTATTTGATTTCTTTAGATCTGTATGATGTGTCTCATACATTTTGACTGCAAAAAGGGAGTAGTTGAGTATTTCATTTGTGCTATGGGGAGATGTCAACAGACATTGATGCTGGTGTTTTATTCACTCACATTTCCATGTAATAAAATGACAGACGTCAGTGTTTCCAACAACATGTTAATCCAGTTTATAATCAACGAGGAATCAACTTTATGAAGCGGACGAACATAAAATATGCACCTTGATCTCATCGCTGGGTGACTGACACCTCACGAGTGACGTTGTAGACAAGTCAATGTACTATACAACCCGATCATCATTGCAGGACTTGGCTTGTACATGTGAAATTTAGACGTTTAGTTTGTATGTATTTTCAATCCTTTACATCGCTGGACATTTCATTTTTTACTTCGTGTTTGATGGATAATGAACCAAACGTCGGCATCACGGTACAGATTTAGCCCGGAAATATGGTCGACTGACTGCAGGCACGTGTCGCAATACTGTCGGGCTATCATCCCTATTGCGGTAATGGAAACTTCCACTGACCCGGTGTTGTAACCCCACAAGGCTTCCCGACGAATTGAATTGGAAGAGTTCACTTTCAAAATAGGGAAGTAAGGCACAAAAGTTTTAAACATGCATATCGCTTTTCAACAACAACAACGTGAAGGCAGATTTTTCTTTCGTTTCGTAGACTATTTTCTTTGTATTTCATTCTTGAAACTTGGTCATGGAAAGTCATGGAAAAGTCATGGAATTTTAGACATCCTAAGGTGTACGAACCCTGGAAAAGGAATAGGAACCAAACGTTGTGATATAACTGAAATAGTGTTGAAAGCATCATTAAATCATATCCACTCACTCAAGTGCCTTCCGCTTCTTCCTCTGTGTCAGTTTTTCTGGTACAGCCCTAATCCATTTGAAAGATCCTATTAATTTGACTTTTGAGCTTACATACTGCAGTTGTCCCCAACCAACCAACCAACCAAATGCAACTAAATCAGTTAAGTATTATCATTAGTATGCTATTACTGCATAGACTCCATCCAGTTGTACCAGTTCTTTACGCCGGGAGTTTGAATTTGTTCTTTCAGCGCCCACCTCCCATCCCACCCATCAATACAGCTGAGTGTGGAGACAAGAAGGGGTGTTACAGAGAGCCGGACTGGTGCTGGGAGCCCTACTGTGACTACATCGTCACATGGAAAGAGGAAGGGGGCATGGTCGTATTCGAGGTCAGCACTCGCCATGACGACTTTGACGATCGATGGCTCGCTATAGGACTGTCAGAGGACATCAGAATGGTAATGAGATTTTCTGCGATTTTCTGTGTTCGTAGCAGCCTGAAGATCTACTTGTATTCATCAATCATCAATCATGAACTGAATGTGCCAGATACCAAATGAGCATGATAAAAATATATTTCTTCCAAATTGTATGTTTCATTCAAAACATGAATGTGTATGCTCAACACATTACTACCTGAGTAATCCGTCTAATATATTAGAAATTTTAATAAAATCACTTTTCGATGAAAAAAATACTTAGTTGTTACTAAATAGATTAATAATAAACTCAATTTTGTTCTAAGTTATCTTCCTTGGTTGAGAATTGAAGTGTTTTTGGTCACATTTTCAAGTCCATGCCGAAGATTTCCGTACAGAAATTAGACTACCACAAGATTATACGCACATTAAACTTCACTTAAAAAAACCCTGAGTACTGGAAAGTTCATAAAAATAAGTGAATGGGTCCAATGTCATCAATGATATTGTTAAGAATTGGTGTTTCCAGTTACGAAACATTTGACATAAACTTTGTTATTTAACTTTATTGGAATTTGTAATTCATCTCATATCCACACAGTATAGGAAGGTTGCAATAGGTGTCATAGAGCGGCCATGTTGGTGTAATCCACAGGGGGTGTCTTTTGTTCAGCCCTCATTTATCCAGATTAGCAAGTGTCAAACAAAACACATCCCATGTGGATTACACCAACATGTGACATTTGTGGCAATCTTCCTATAGAACTTGTCATGACACAACATATGGCACGCAATATGGCACACCACATGACACATCACATGACCATATATGGCACATCACATGACACACCACTTAACACATCACATGACCATATATGGCACACCACATGACACAACTATGAAAAATAACCTGCAGGGATGGTATGTCATGGTGAACAGCTGAACTGAGTTGCCTAGAGGTTACACCAGCTTGATTTCAGGGGACCTACAACCTTTGTTTTGACATGTCTCTGAATAAGCCTAACCCATACAAGTTACCTTGAGAATAGTTATGGTAACCTAAAGTTACCGTGGAAAATATTACTTAACACCCCCGACCTGACACCACACAACACACTGACACTACAGGACACACCATATGACGCATCACAACACACTACATGACATACGGCATAGAAACATATGACACACTACATGACACATCATGACACCCCATATGACACACCACATGACACATCACTTGCCCCCATATGACACATGACACACTACAGGACATCACATGACACATCATGACACACGATATGACACACCACATGACAATACATGACATTGCATAACACATCATATCACACACCATGTACATGTTCATTTGTGTTTATTGTATAAGTAATTTAAGAGATCTCAGTGTTGATATTTTGACAATGTTTTCCAGGGTAATGATTTGGTGATGGAATGTGTACACGATTCCAAAACAGGAAAGGTTGAAGTGTTTCTCTCCCACAATGAAGGGAAACATAACAAAAGAATTTCCAATGTAAGTAAATGTATACTATTTATCTTCTCATCATAGACTGTCCTATGGAGTTATCATGGGTGCTTGAAAACCTGGGAAGCCCTTTAATTTTATATTACTGGTACTGATTCCCAGGCATTGAAAGTTCTTGAACTTCAAAATTTTGTTTATCAGTTATTTCAAGTTCTTCAATTTTAGCCTTGAGAAACATTTTGCTTATTACGTTGTTCATTGCATTATTGTGTGCCATTTGTCGAGTATTCAGTATGAGAAATCTCAGTGTATGTAATACTTTTAGCTGCTTAAAATTCCTGAAAAAAATTGGATATAGCTTCTTGGAAGTCCTGAAAAAATAGTTTTCAAGAATGCTGCAAACCCTGTAATCTACTTTGACCAGTGCCACTGACCAAGCCAATGTCACTGAATTATATTATGTAACATACATGCCTCGGTTGAAAACTATCTCCAGTAATATCTTCATAGATTTCACAGAAAACTATGAAACAACATCTCTGTGATGTGGCACCTATCCATGAGAAAATATCTAGGTCCTGTCTAACCTGGATATGGCCTCACAAGGTTTTATCTTCCCTGGATATGGTCTCACTAGGTCTTGTCTTTCCTGGATATGGTCTCCCTAGGTTGCATCTTTCTGGATATGGTCTCACTATGTCTTTTCTTACCTGGATATGGCCTCACTAGGTATCCTGGATGCTGTCCTAGCATTAAACAGTCATGTCATTCATCAGAAGGATCAGATTCTGTTCATATAATTTTTGTTGTTCATTTTTCTGTTGGTATAACTGTACTCAAAATGTCAAAAGTTTCAGTGTAGTAAATGTGGTGTGTTGAAAACTATGTCTCAGAATGTAAGCTTGATGTATATATAAGGTAATCCCTGTAATGAATCAATTCAATTCAATTCAATTTCAATCCGTCTATCAAAATTCAATCATCCCCACAATTTTGAGAACAAAATCCAGTCAGTGGTTCTGATAAATTTAATCACACTCTAAAACTATTGAAACAACTAAGAAATAATAGATTATATTCATAATTGTGAACCACTTTATTAACTTCCTGTTCTAATCACCTCCAGATTTTATGGTGGGAAACTTCACTTCCTGTGATTGATTTATTAGAGGGATTTCTGCACAAAAATAGATACATATTCGTCTTTCTTGACTCAAGCCTCTCTCATGCTCGTGTATTACTGAAACTATGCTGGAGTTAAGGTGAACAGAAGCAAGTTTTCCATATTATACTTTTCCAACTATCCAACGAAGAAGTCCAAATATGTTCAGTATATACCATATTGATGTAAAGACACAAGAGAACAGGGATTTTGCAGACAGTTTCATCATTGTTTTACTTACTGTTAGAAGGCTCGAAGTATCACCTTGAAACTGCATAGACAATCATAAGCATATCTTCATTTCATCCATGTTCATAACGTTTCATCACTAGCTGTGAACTGTCGATACAGAGGCAATCTGATTAAAGACAGACCCAGAAACTGACTCTAGTTCGATCTGATCATATTCCTATCTCAAGGTCGGTTGGTGACCTTTTGTCGCAAAAATAACTTCTTAGAGTCACAGGGAACCCATTAGTTTCAAAATAAACAAATTTAGAATTGCCTTGCTGCAATAAAATATATGACTGACCCATAACTGTTACGAAATGTGATCAACAATTATCTATAATTGAAATTTGCATTGTATTCATTCCAAACTCATCCGAACTTTGTTGCGTAGGAATAAGCTATATGCTATTGACTTCTGTCAAGGGTGATATAATCAACACCTTGCGCTGTGCATTGTTGTTCAGCTTGACCCAATTCAAGGTAAAATTTGAATTCACGTCATCAACACTCTATGTCTTAACATTGACAAAAGTTGAGGAATTCCCGGGACTTCTGCAGGATTTTTAGCAGAAACACAAGATGGGTAGAGGATCAGATCCAGTTAGAAATGTGGTTTCTGTATCTGTATTTAATCAGATTGAGAGCTAGTTGAGCAATGAATACAATAATATACAATCTATTCTCACAGAGGCAAGCAGATATTCCGTTCCAGGAGGGATCCTACCACGACGGTCGACTGAGATGTCGCTTCTCACGCAGGATCTACACTGGCAATGTTGACCGCGTCGTGCCGCTCATGTCCTCTGATTGGCATATCCTGCTGGCCAAAGGCAATGCCTATGAAGGTACATGTACATGATTGGGTCGACAGTTCTGTCTGCATGCTAGGTGGCGTCTTTATACAGAAGTCTCAACTTCTCGGTTCACACTTCGAATCAGCCTTGATAGATCGGATGACTAAAATCATTCAAATCCAAGGTGTAAATTACATCTACAAACCAGAGGAAAGCCAATGAGAAGATATCCAATTGACTTGGTGTAGGGTGGCAACCAAACGTCGTGATATGACAGAAATAGTATTGAGAGTGACGTTAAATCATATTCACTCACTCATGCCCCTTGGCGCTCCCGGGGGGTGTCGTTGTGCACACTCCAGGTCATGGTAAGAATAGGCCTCACCCCCTCAGAGAGCTTGTCATAAGAGGCGACTAACTGGGGCACTCGTGGGGTTCTCGGGTGTGAAAAGGAATAGGACCCCACCCGTGGGGTCCCGAGTGTAAAAAGCAATAGGATCCAAACGTCGTGATATGACTGAAATAATGTTGTAAGCGACGTTAAATCATATTCACTCACTCACACATTCAGTAGATGCATCGTTTCTTCTGATATGGCGGTAGGCGTGGCCAGATACAAAGGACTGCCAATCAATAATCCACTCCTATGGCAGATTTCAAAAATTGAACAGATTCGCGGCAAAAACATTTCGTGATCTTTTGAACAGACCCAGTGAGCTGATATATCAAGACTAATCTGAACTGTGAATGGAGAAGTCAAATTTTGTTTGAAGAAGGAAAGGTGGAAACTGAACATAGAAATTATATGAAATTGGAAATTATAAAAAACTGCTCTTAACTTTTTCACATTAATAAAAGTGGTAGGTTGGTGTGAAGTTTATACACGTATTCTGCCAGTTTATTGTAAGTGTTCCAAATCAATCATTGCAAATTTCATTAGCTAAAATCTCTTCTTTGAGAAATTTAACTTTGATAGCGCCAACTGCTACATAATTATGAATACATGGATGTGCAATATGTATATGTATTTAGGCAATACTGTGCTGATCTACATGTATGACCTTGAATGTTACATGTGTAACATGTATATCTCTATCAACATGTAAATTTACAGGTGAGAAATTCCGCCATGGTCTCGGAGTGAGTACCTTTCCAATAGCCTCCCCACGCAAGGTCAGCCTGAGGTCAAGGGACAATTTCAATGGCCGAGCCAAATATCCACTGGTGAAGGCTCATGGTAAGTAGTTTATCTATATATGTGTTCAGAGTAGCTGTCATTACTCACTCAATGGTTATGTATTTATCCAACATAGTGTGACAATGGATTGTGCGGAAAACTGTCTACGAATAGTGCAACTCAACTTGCTCAAGATATTTTAAAATTACTTCATATTTATTACTTATCATTAAACTTTTAAAAAAACATTTGTTTATTATGAACATGTACTTGTTCAGCATGGTTGAATAATGGGAACTCATAGCATTATAGCAGTGTACATGTAGTAAGGGGATCCCATATAACTTGATCATGGGATGGCCTTGTGGGGCTCCCGGGGATTGACCTGGGGTGCACACTCCAGGTCATGGTAACAATAGGCCTCATCTCCTTAGAGAGCTTGTCATGAGAGGCGACCTACTGGAGCACCCGTGAGGTTGCCATGTGTGAAAAGGGATAGGACCCCACCCGTGGGTTCCCGGTTTTTAAAAGGGATAGGAAGAACCCTACCCATGTGGTTTCTGGGTGTGAAATAGTATTGAAAGCGACTTGAAATCATATTCACTTAGTCTGTGAATTGTGGGCTGAAAATTCGCACTCGAGAGCAGGAAAATACATCTCAACTGAGCCGCCAAGGTGAGGCTGGGATGTATTTTCCTTCTCGAGGCTGAGAATTTTCATCTCATTGTCAAGATGGGATTGTTTTTCCATAAAGTTTATCATCAATTCCTCAATATTTTATTAAAAATATCAATGAAACACCGACATAAACTGTTGCTGGAGCGCATCATGCCTGCAGCATGTGTCAAGCGAAGTGACTGGTCGTATATGGGGTGACATATCCCAGACGATGATACCGTATGAGTTTTACATTGTAATGTATGGGAAACCTTGATCTGTTTCAGCCTGTTTGATGATCTTCGCCTTCATGTTCTGTGCAACCATTGCTCTGGTGCTGGCCAAGTACTACAAGTTCATGTGGCCCAATGACCGTTTCTATGGCGACAGATACTGGTTGGTGGTGAGTGGTCTTTTAAGTCATTGTTCAATCATTATTTAGGCAAGCATAACATACTCAAGATCGAAAAGTATAATTTCAATACATTATATGAAAGTACTGAATTACTGAACAGTTGGGAGGTGAAGATTGGAGGGAAACCCAGGAAGATTTTATTGTAGTATCAGTTATATACGTTACTGTTTTAGGGTACAATATTTTTGTGAGTTGATGTTGACTTATTATGTGTACGTTTCAGGGCCACAGAAGTTTAATGTCTACCCTCTTCATAGCCGTCATAATAGCATTCATCTTAATCTTCATAGAAGCTGGTGGTTACAGCCACGTAAGTATTGGCCATGGTTGTGCATTCATGGTCAAAGGGGAGATAACTGCAGTTACCTCCCCTTTGACCATGCCTGTCAGCTCAGTCCATTCACCTCATGTATGGTGTTTCAAGTAGAAGATTTATGATGAATGACAGTCCAAGTTGAATCAGGCTGTAAAACAGTTATGTTAAGATAAAAGGGGAATCCAGTGAATAAGAACATGCCCCGGTAATTCCAGTATTGAAAATAGAAGAAAAGTACAGCACATCTAATGAAATTGAAATTTTTGGAAGTGAAAGGAAATGGTATGATAAGGTGGCATTTTGACCTATATGTGGTGCGGTTGAAATCGGGAAAAAATAATTGTGTTTTAATGTAACGGCAAGAGAAAATATATGTACACAATATGTGAAAGGTCTAGCTTGATTGTGTTATGTTATTGGGTATAGTTATGACATGAACTTCGCAGCATAAATAGTCATTCAAACACATATTTAGACACGAAGGACCCCTTGGACGAGAAGATTTTCCAGCAGTGGAGATATGCCACCGGACATCACCCGGTTAAATGGCGGTTTTGTGTCTAAATGTTTGATTATATGACTCGATTTAGACCCTTTTTTTCATGAAATAGCACATGCTGGGGCTTTCATTTTCATGTCATAGCTATAATCATAATGCAGTCGAGCTAGAACTCTCATATACATTGTGTACATATATTTTCTCTTGTCGTTACATTAAAAGACAATTATTTTTGGGACATTTGATATTTTTCAATTTCAACTGCACCAGGTGTAGGCCAAAATGTCGACCTATCATACCATCTCCTTTTCTACTATAAAATCAGGGTGATCAGGGAGAACAGAAAGTTGAAAAAATGATGCAAAATCATGTATATAATCCATTATTTATTTTATTTTTTTTTCAATGATGTTAGAGGATAATCAAATTTATTACAACATCCATTTTGTCCTCAAAACTGGAGGTGATGGAATTTTGATAGAGGGATTGAATTATTAAAGAGATTACTGTTTTCATTTTGAAATAAAATTTTGTTTATAGTTTGGTGAATTTTTGTTATTTCAGGCCCCTGATCTACCCCAGAAGGCACATCCTATCTTGGGCATCATTATCTTTGTCTGTGTCATCATCAATGTAAGTCATGGAGACATTCAGTTCATATCCCCAAAACTTCTCACTCTCTACCCTAAAGACCAGTAGTTTCTCCTTACTTCAGGGGGCTCTCGGCGACTGAGTGTTCTAAGGCACTTCACTGGTGATCACTAGCTTCACACCGCTGAACCGACACGGGTTCGAGCCTCGCTCTTGCATGTGTGAAAATTTGCCAGTTACTTGCTGACGGGTGGTGGTTCTCTCCTGGTACTCTGGCTTCCTCCACCAAACAAATGATTGTGACTGTCTGTCACCATATGAGAGAAATAACCTTGAGTGTGACATTAAATCAGATACCCCCCCCCCCCCCTTCCTTCAGTAAATTCCACCTCAACATTTCTATCAGATGAGTATGCTACATGTAAAACTTGCCATTCATCAATCGCCTAGATAAATGCTGTAATAAACAGAAGATTCACCTTCACACTTTTCAACATTTGTGTTACATGTGGGCTATTTTACAACACAATATTTTTGTCGATGGAGAGTACTAAATTCAAGAGGGCTGCATAATACCAACCTTCTATGTAGCAAAGCAATGGCCCGGATGTTCAATTCCAGTTTAGTCATTATGTCTCCCCCAACTATTTAGGGGGAGACATCTAGTGTTTGTGCTGTCTGTCGGTCCGTCTGTCCCCTTTTCTTGTCAGCAAGATATCTCGAGAACTACTGGACGGAATTTCACCAAACTTGGATGGAAGCTTCATTGGGATGGCCCCATCATTTGATTAGGTTTTGGTGTGTGCGTGCATTCATCCGTGTCCGGTGTGTGTCTGTCTGTCCATCCCCTTTTCTTGTCTGCAAGATATCGAGAGAACTACTGGATGCAATTTCACCAAACTTGGATGGAAGCTTCATTGGGATGACCCCCTCATTTGATTAGGTTTTCGTGTGTGAGTGTGCATTCATCCGTGTCCGATGTCCGTTCGTCCGTCCATCTACTTGTATATACAGGCCTTCTCTGCAAGATATCTTGAGAACTGCTGGACGGAATTTCACCAAACTTGGATGGAAGCTTCATTGGGATGGCCCCCTCATTTGATCAGGTTTTGGTGTGTGTGTGTGCATTCATCCATGTCCGGTGTTCGTCTGTCTGTTTGTCCGTCCCCTTTTCTTGTCTGCAAGATATCTGGAGAACTACTGGACGGAATTTCACCAAACTTCGATGGAAGCTTTATTGGGATGGCCCCCCTCACTTGATTAGGTTGTGGTGTGTGCGCGTGCATTCATCCGTGTCCGGTGTCCATCCGTCTATCCATCTACTTGTACATGTATATACTGGCCTTGTTTGCAAGATATCTTGAGAACTACTGGACAGAATTTCACCAAACTAGGACGGAAGCTTCATTGGGATAGCCCCCACATCTGATTAGGTTTTGGTGTGTGAGCGAGCGTTCGTTCATGTCCGTCCACCATCTACTTGGGCCTTATCTGCAGGATCTGTCTGTCTGTCTGTCCCCTTTTCTTGTCTGCAAGATATCTCGAGAACTAATGGACGGAATTTCACCAAACTTGGATGGAAGCTTCATTGCAATGGGCTCCTCATCTGATTAGGTTTCGGTATGCATGCATGCGTTCGTCCGGGTCTGTTGTCCATCCACCTGTCCATCTACTTCTACATGTATGGACAGGTCTTATCTGTAAGATATCTGGAGAACTACTGGACGGAACTTCACCAGACTTGGATGGGATCTTTATTGGAATGGCCTCCGCATCTGATTCTGTTTTGGTTTGTTTGCGTGCATCCATCTGTTTCTGATGTCCATCTTTGTTACATGTATGTACAGGGCTACTATTGCTATATAAATCCTCACTGGGCTACAGCAACAATGAAAGTTGCTTCTTCGCAATTAATATTTTTGGATGCGCATCTTTGTTTAGGATATTTATTGCTGCATTCATTTTATAGCACATTCTTTTAAATAATGTGCCCACTCAAGGCAAGGTGGGAGGTTGGGGGAGACGTATGTTTTTGCTTAAAAAAACAACCAGCATAGTCTTCATGCCGGAGCGGCAACCCAAGGGTCAAAGCGGAACCTCTAGTTCCACATTGTTCTGACCTAGCTAAATGCCCATTTCCATGATTGATTTGTAGCAAAAACTCCCTAGGGATTCGCCTCGATTTGTAGCATGCAACTATGCTGCAGCGTGAGAACACCCGAGCTGTATACAACTTTAGGTGCATGCTACATGTTGTAAGCATGTCGAAAGAAATAGAACATGTCCTATTTTATACTACAAGTCACATGCAACTTAATTCAGGGGAATCCCCGCCGAGTTGTTACAATTAATCGCATCGTGGGAATGGGTCTTAACCAATCAGTATTCATAATTGGTACTTCTGGTTCTGCCATTCTCCCAATGTCAGAGTTTGTAACCTCCTAAACTGTCAGTGTAACAACCTCTGACTACATTGAGTCGAAAAACAAGGTGCCTGTGTGCATTAAGACTTTGTCGATTTTTATTGACACAGGAAGTATGTATCTGCATATGAGAGAGATGAGGAATGCATTCAGTATAGATTTATAGAAGAATTAACCAATTAGATGTTCAGCTATTCGAGAGGAACACAGGGCACATCCCTGGGCCATCCATTTAGTAAGAGACAATGCTAAAAAACTGTGCATTGCAATTTTAACCCCATTGCACTCAGAGGGTACATCTAACAATATGGAGGTATAAAATCTGAATGTATGACAATGTTTTTGTGCAGGTATTCCATTATCTTCAAGTACTTTGAAATTAGTGTATTCATTTCAGGGTATATTGCAATGTATTTTCCATTATAATATTCCTGTAAATACTTTCTTCACCATTCTCTGTTTGTTTCTCATGACTTTCATGCCCTGACTTTCACTTTGCGCTTTACATTGTAGCCGATCCTAGCCTTACTGAGACCATCTGATAGCAGTAAATGGCGGCCAGTATTCAACTGGTTCCACTGGGCCTTTGGCACCATCGCTAATGTACTGGCCAGTAAGTCGGATTACCTATAGCCTGGCATCAATCTGTTATATCCATGCCTATGTACTTCGCTTCACCAATGATGTTAAATATTACACTGACCTCATTTCCCTGAACCTACTAAATGGGGTAAATTCTTCAAAGCGTAAGTGCATGTTATATCACAGATAGGAGCTTGACGACGTTGTGCAGTGTGAAATTTCCTTGAACTCCAAATTTGGCAAGTGGCGGTTGTCGCTTTTCAAGCTGGAAATATAGACCTCCTTTTAATATCCAATCAAATTTGAATTTTGAAAAAGGTCAAACAGGGTCATGTCTTTTTGAGTCTCTAAATATGGTCTGGAGAATATTTATAGAGCTACGAAATCACCGAACTATATTTTGAAGAGAAACCGCATCCCATTTAGTCAAGGCAAGTACAAAAAGTGTTAGATTTAGTGTGTGATGAAGCATGTACTACGCCCCTGATAACGTAGATTACCCACACCCAGGGCTTGCTTTTCCCATCAGTACTCCCGCAAAATAATTCACTGGAATGCAGCAGATTCCTATTTATTTTAGAAATCTGAGAATTCTCATAGAGTTAGTTCGCGAAAATCTGTTTAGATTTCTGTAACTTTCAACAAAAAAAACAAGGCCTGCACGCCCCTACCCCAAGAGCCCCAGCGTGAGTCTCCTAAACTTTCGCCTTACTCATTCCCTGAATTATTCTAAAAGCTTTAGCTGAAAGTCTGATAACATTTGTATTTTTCCTTACCATAAACCTCCAACATACCTCCCAGGGCTCTTTAAGTCATGGTAGTTGCTCTGCGATTGTGCCAATTAACAGGTTATTATCTTCTAAGTTTGTGGAGCTCTTGTCTTGTTGCAGTCCCTAACATCTTCATTGGTATGGACTTTGGTAAGCCTAACGTGCCCTGGTGGGCCACCTGGATCTTAGTCTTCTATGTGATCTTCCACCTGATCGTTGAGGTCACTCTCGAGGTCCATCAGTGCTGTACCTACAAGAAGAACAAAGGTAGGTAACTCTGCTGGTGCTAAGTAATCTATCTCATTTCTCACACGTTTTAGTCAGTTCTCATCTGCCAGTGGGGCCCAAATTACATTCCTTGATGCCAGATATAATTTAGCTTGATTTTCTGTATCAGAAGTTTTCACCCATTTCTTAATGAATTTTCAACAAGAGTTTTGCCCATCATATATTGCAGTCAAGCTGTATCAGAATATTTCAACGGATGTCTGATGGTGTAGTTTGATTCTGGTTAATACGGTTGAAACCAGGCCTTCGTCATAAAATATACCGTATATTCCAATCGGTAAAGTTTGAGGATTTTGTTATTAACAGAGAGACGGCGCAAGTGGGAGTATGCCAAGAGAGAGAATCCTAAAGTGTATCACCCTGAACCTGATCCAGTGGTAAGGTTGATTGTAGTTAATCATTTATCCTCACTGTTTTCCAATTGACAGTTTCACCCCAATGAGATATTTATATGCCAGTCATAAGATGAGGAGATTATAAATCTGTCCGTCAGGTTTGGCTTAAGGGTCTGTCTGTTCATCTTGCTTGTTAACACAGTATCTCTTGAAAGATTATAGGCAGTCTCTCCAAATTCATATAATACATGCAACTGGTGATGGGTCAGATGCCTATTGAAGATGACTGACCTTGACATATTTTATCTTCATTAAATTTGAGTATTGGTGATAAATTTGAAGGATTATATCTAGGCTCTCTGAATTCATACCATATATGCAACTGGTGATTCACTGGAAGTCTTTTCAATTTGGTTGACCTTGGCCTATTTTATCAAAGTCAAATTTGTAGTTATTGCAGTATCTCCAATTAGAAGCCTATTCAAGTTGACCTCACTTGACTTATTTCATCTGAGTCAAATTCTTCATGTAAAGAGCACGAGACAATGCATACAATAGCCAAGTCTGGGAACAACAATGTGTTTCAGCGACACAAAGACACAAAGACTCGGACAATAGCCTCCTACATGAAGTATCTACCCAAATTCTAGTTAACGCAATCTGTTTTACAGGGTTATAGTTTGGATTGCATGGGCATATATTGAATCCCATAGGCTTTTGTTTAAATCGTTTACTCCTCTCCTGAAAAGGACTGTCATTGTCGTAATTTTCTCTGTATCTGCTAATTTTTTGGTATCACAAACCCACATTCACCCACACATGATTCACCAGTGTTAACTATACATGTATAAGGCAAGACATTGTCAGACATCTCCGCACAAAACAGCTCTTCAATGCACTATCACAAGGCACCAAACTCACGGCTGCTGATCGGTACTGTAGGTTTTGATGTTGACTTTGCAGACACAATTTCATATCTCCAACCAGGTTTTGGACAGGAATGTTCTAGCAATGTTTTTGATTTGTCACAATTTATAGATAACTGACAAACTGAATTAGAGGTTGGTGTTAGAGATTAAATTAGATAAATCGAAAAATTTGTCATACACTGTCTCACCTTGTCTGTTCGTTTGTTGTTTGTACAATAGTAATGTACTTCAAGCGTAGGCACATTCATAGCTTTCATACTGGACCTGGAACAGCCTCAAAGGTTCTACAAAATGGTCTTCACATCCTATACTTTTCTGATGCTGAATAGTTGTAAGATGTTTTATTTGACATTCACTAGTGCATTACTGTTTTAGGGAATGGTCAAATTTGAAACCCTCCATTACCACACCTATCTGGAAACGGCGAAGGCCATGACCTGCTGATCCCTCACATAGGAGTCTGATTACGATCGTTCATAGTTAGCAATCGTAGCGAATGTTTTAGGTGACACTTCAATTGTAACATGAAAAAAGTGAAAAATTATAACATAAAGCATTTGTTGGCATCATGAAAATGTCATACCCAGTTGTTGTGCAACGCACTTTACAATAGGACGTCTAACACAACTAGTCGATATAATATGACATGATATAATATGACATGATCGTAATCAGCCTCGGACGGCGTGGGTCAAAGGTTATGGTTTGAATACATTTTTTACCACATCTGTTTTATTGTGTTAAAATATCCAATTTGATGTCATTTTTCGTAAAAGACAATATCAACTTATTCTTCACACAGCTTCTCTGTATGTTAAATGACGTCAATGAACAGGTGGGGGGGGGGGGGTTGTATATTTGTGATGTTGAAACACTTTCTTGTATGTACAGTAATCCCTCTAATAATTCAATCCCCATGTCAAAATTCAATCACCCCAAATTTTGGGAGCAAACTTCAATGGCTGTTTATTAAATTGGAAGATCCTCTAAAATAATGAAGAAATAATGGATTATATGCATGATATTGAACCATTTTGTTAATTTCCTGTTCCAATAAATTTATAGTAGAAAATTCCAGTTCCTTTCATTGAATTATTAGAGAGATTACCTTACACATGTCACATTTTACTCTGGTTAATTCTCTCTCTCTCTTTTCCCCACAGGGTCATCGGTTCAAGCGGACCATGCTGTTTGTTCACATCATTGTGACGACTATTGTGGCATTAGTCATGATCATCATAGTCGCTGTGTGTTAAATCTCGGTCGTATACTCGTGACTGTGACCATGTGACCAGCAGTCTTACTCTACCCTGACATATACTCTGTGCGGACCGTCGATATCTTTACTCCAAGAAAGACTTAGATATATATTCTGCTACAGCTACCCAAGCAACAAACTGGGGTGTATAATGTTAAACTCAATATTATAGTTCCAGAACTTAAGCAGGCCCAGAAGGAGATATATATATTCTGCTCAAGCTGAAGAAAATATACCTTGTGCTGTACATGTCTTATCACAAGATTTGATTCTTGCACTAATTTGTGACATCTAATATGCAAGGATATGCTGTGAGCAGGTATACAACATATACTCCTGGCAGACTGGGCATGAATTTCATACGTATGCTTGATATAATGTTTTGCAGTATTTGTTCGAAGTACTAGGTGAGTCTAATAACCTATGGGAATGTGAATTAATTCTAAGAAATGAGTTGAATTTATGACTGCATTCACAAGAATCATTGTGTTAAGGAACTGAACTGCTTGGACATATTCATGTTGAAAGGACTCCATTATACCGCTGTTTTATTGCCCCATGATTTTGAGGAAAGCATTGTTGATAGGGTATATCTTTCTTACTGTCTGTTCCTCTAGATCGAATGGAGAATTTGCATGTTGAGATTTTACACATGAGTCAGGTGAAGAGGTTATCTTGGGGGTCGTTGCTATGATGAATAAAAATTCATGTACATGAAGATGTTCCCGTCTGTTGCAGTGCTGTAATTTATTAGTATGTATACAGTTGGTAAAATGAAGATCATTGTCTGCTATGGTGAAAATTGTTACATGTTTGAGATTCTATTTGGAAGAATTGGTTACAGTGGATTTTAGATCTATTCAGACGGAACTATTTTGTGGAAGTAAAATCTACATGAGCAGTTTAGCATTAGCAGTGGTACTTACCATGTACCTCCTGAAGTTAGATATTAGTCAGGGGCGTCACTAGGATTTCAAAAGGGGGGGTGCGAATGTTTTCAATTTCCAAGGGCGGATCTATTGAAAGTTCATAGGGGGGTGAATATCACAGCACAACAGACGAGGGTCCTGGGGCTGCCTAGGCCCCGGAAGCTCCAGGGTCTTAGATTGCCGGAGATGCATTCCAAGCGTTTTCCCAGATATAAATCTGAACATAATGGATGCAGATTTATGGTTCTATTTTCACGTTTGTTCCGCATTTATAAGCACACATAGATGTTGAAGAAAAAAAAAAACACACACCTCGTGCCTGAATCCATTTGACTGTCTAAGTTATATTTAATACATATAAAACGATGACCTTTACGTCTTGGAACGTTAGAAACCAATACGCGTACCCCCGACTGATTTACACAAAGCTTAAATAAGCGAATCCTGTCAGACCAACAGGCAATGGTCCAGGGGCCGCCTAGGCCCGAAGCATCCTAGGTTGCCGGAGATGCCTTCTATACGCGTTTCCCGGAAATAGATTTGAAAATAATATATGTAGATTCAAGGTTCTATTTTCACTTTTGCTTCCCATAAGGACGCATCGATATTGAAAAATATCACCTTATGCTGGACTCCATTTGATTTTCTGGATTAACATACAAAACAGGCCTACAGCTAACGCGTAATTACGAGATACCGGTTTAGAATTTTGTTTTCACCATGGCCCCAAGACGCTTCCGTATATAACAAACTACGTTCGTGTCAGTACAAATACATATTGAAACCCCAACTGAACTTAAATAGTACGCTCACAAACCATATGAAAAGATGATGGTCTGTTTAATACACTTATACTCTAATTACATGATCCACATTCGTTTATTTTACATGCATGCCACCGTCGGACAATTTTGAATTTTTACGCTTGATTTCCTGCATTTTAGCGTAGTTTAATGCTAAACTGGGGGGTTTGATATATTACATAATTTTCGTTTTTCCAATCTACGGACAAAAGGGGGGGGGGGAGGTGCGTTCGCACCACACGCACCATGGGATGCGACGCCCTTGTTAGTTAGATATTATATTTTAGTATGTTAGCTGTTAGGATGGTAGAAGATAAAAAATGTTCAGTGCTGTAATTATCATTGCCTTCCTGCACAGATTTTACCCCCCTGAGTTGGGGTATTGTCATCCGTCTCATTTATTTGTTTGTCTTCTTTGCTTTGCCAGCCTTTTATCACAGATCTATAGTTGGTATATTATTTTTTATTTTATTGATTATTAGTACTTTATTATACATGTAGGCTAGCTGTTTTATATATTTTTATGTCCAATTTTTAACATGATATTCACACCTGGTTGTTTATACATCATGGAGGTCTTGATCTCTGATTCTGAAATTTCACCGGAGTTCCAATTATGCAAATTGAGAAAAGTGGCTTTTATGTGGCATCACAATGTATATAAAAGATGGTTATGTAGCAAGGAAAGATAAGTTAGATTTAAAACCTATAGTCCTCACATAGAAAACTCTGTGTACATAGCATGACTCCTGTTTTTGTTACAAGCTGTTTTATAATAGTATAATGTTATGAATGGCTGCATGTGTCATATTTAAATGTCTCTGAACTTTGATATAAAGTTTTTATTTATACACCTTGCATTCTATGATATACAACATGTTGTAGTGTATGAATGTAGGTATGGTCATTTATTAGGTGGTTGTATCATCTTTGCATGTTTGTTGTATAATATCAGCGGTTATTTATTCTGATGCTAAAGGTATGTGTTTATTCTGAAACTATTGGATCTGAATATCAATTAAGATATCTACTGTTCATTTTCTGAATTCAAGTAGACTCAAATTCTGAGAAGAATGGTGTTTGTTTTATCAGAATAGTCTCAGGAGTTTCCAAGATCTGATAGAATAGGTCTACAGTTCGACTCTTGAATTCAGTTGATTTTAAGATTAGATAAATTTCTTTCAATATCTTATTAATGATGCATAAGATCAGAAGATGAAACAGAACAGTGGACATACAATAATAGCCGAGAGTGAAGCGATGCTAGCGCTAGCAAAATATGACCAATCAAAGTGGGGATGTTCCACGTGAATGGCATGGCTGCTAATGACAATGATTACAGGATGGGAAAGAATAAGTGTAGTCGACATATCTTGTTGTCTAATCTACATCCTACATTTTTATCTTTCTTGAGAAAGTTGTCCAAGACATAGTAAAATTTCTGAAATCTCCAATTGATTAGAAGATATCTGAAAAAAAATAACACTAATCCGTCCAATTGACACCACATTGTCATCAAACATCTTGTTTCTTGGCGAGAGACTTCAGTGCTTTGGAGATTTAGGGAGAGGGTTTGATATAGGCTCTGCCTGTTACCCAATCCCCATTTCCATTTATATATTTTCATGGAAATAAAATACTGTTTAAACCAATGCTTTGGAGTTGCCACCAGAAGATCTGACTCGACAACAGCATGCCCTGAAGTTCTTGCGCAAAAACCTAGCCAATGTTAGAACAAAGGAATGACATAATCTGCAATCCTCGACTTTCAGTCAATCATTGTTAACATTTTTATACTGTTCAGATTTTTCTAATCAGACTTTACGATCAGTGAATTTGTGACTTAATTTTAACAGCACCTCTATCTTTGAATGTGCCTTTGTCTACAGTTGTATTTGCTATATTTGTATTTAAAATAAATCCTCTTTTATACTAATTATTAAGACTCGTTTTCTTTCTGTTTATCTTCATCTCACCTCGCTCTTTATACTGTTTGTGATTTCAACAAATTAGAAGAGAGATTTTGGAAAGCCATGATGTGATTCTATTATGCAGTTAAAAGAGAGCAGATGAGTGATGTAGTTAATGACTATTTACTGAACCCCTTGCTCCGCAGTCATTTGGATGAGAAAATCATAAATGGATGGAAACTAAATCTCACACTCATGATACAGAGTCATTTGGATGGGAATTATACTATGAAAATGAAGTTTGAATAATGTGTGTCGGGGAAACTAATCTTCACAGTCAAGATAATGAGTCATTTGAAAGTGAAATGGTGTTGGACATGACATCTAACAGTCTATACGGAGTGAGATGAGAAATGATGTCTCAATGAGAACAATGTCTGAATGGAAACAGTTGAGACCGTGTCATTTGGATGAGAAATGATGACTGGAAGAGAACACAGTCGACATCGAGTCGTTTAGATAAGAAATGTCTGTATGGAAACAGTCGAGTCGAGTTGTTTGGATGAGAAATGAGCGATGTCTGGATGAGAACACAGTGAGATCGACCGAGTCATTTGGATGAGAAAAGATGTCTGAATGGAAACCGTCGAGACATAATTGTTTGGATGAGAACTGATGTCTGGATGGAAACGATTTCTGAATGGAAACACAGTCGAGACCAAGTCGTTTGGATGAGATATGACGCCTGAATGGAAACAGTCGAGACCGAGC
This sequence comes from Hanleya hanleyi, assembly GCA_036873755.1. NCBI lineage: Eukaryota > Metazoa > Mollusca > Polyplacophora > Lepidopleurida > Hanleyidae > Hanleya > Hanleya hanleyi. The sequence continues at coordinate 52,821 of JAVTVY010015349.1, forward strand.
CGTTTGGATGAGAAACGATGTCTGAATGAAAACACAGTTGAGGCCAAGTCGTTGGGATAACAAATGATGTCTGGATGGAAACAGTCAAGACTGAGTTGTTTGGATGAGAAATCATGTGTGAATGGAGATACAGTGGAGGCCGAGTCATTTGGATACGTAACTAATGATGTCTGGATGGAAACAGTCAAGACTGAGTTGTTTGGATGAGAAATGATGTGTGAATGGGGATACAGTGGAGGCCGAGTCATTTGGATACGTAACTAATGATGTCTGGATGGAAACAGTCAAGACTGAGTTGTTTGGATGAGAAATGATGTGTGAATGGAGATACAGTGGAGGCTGTGTCGTTTGGATAACTAATGATGTCTGGATGGAAAAACAGTCGAAATTCATTCGAATTAGAAACCATGTGTAGAATGAAAACTGAGCTACATTGTCGAGATACGGAGTCATTAGAAAAAGGAATGGTGTCTGGGCGGGAACGAAGTCTAACAGAAAAGAACATTTTGAATATAGTCGGAGGTGAAACGATAGTACGGTAATTTCCCTATTAATTCACCTTCCAAACTTAATTCGAAAACGGCCGATTTTTCCGCTGTCGTGATTTTGTCCATCCTAATAAAACGAACACGGGAGCATTTTCAATATCCGTGAAACAATAAATTCGAACACTCCCGTTTTCGCCACGGAGTTCGTGTCGATGAAAGTAAAGTGAATGTGTTACTAGAATCTCGTATAGTATATCGGCGTATGCTATTATTTGTAAGCGCAGAGAAACAACAGGGAATGGTACAATATAATCAGACTGAATTACTATTACTTACAGTCTATAAGGAATAAAATTGATTCAATTAACTCCGCAGTCCTGTAATTTTATCCTAACTTGATCGCGTTTCGCCGCAGTCGGGAAAAATATATACGGTAGTCCCCGCACGTGGTCGAGTGTCTGCACACGGCCCGCTATTGAATCATTCTTCACTTTCCAGCCGTTCGTATATCAAATATCTTTCTTTAAACCAGCATTCCTTTATTTGAAAAACACGGTGAATATTTTCCGAGAAGGCAGAACTGCATGCGAATGAATTATGTTTGAACGGAACATAAAAATCACCGACAACGGTGATCGACGTGACACGGTCTAAGGAAATTTTCATGGCGCTCCTTTTCTGTTGAAGTCTTTACGGTGGTTCATCGTCCCTCATTAATTCATGCCCCCTTTAACTTTTATACGTTGGTGATTAAATAGAATACATTTTATGCTAATATATTTTCAGATGAAGCCGGCTATCGATCTGACCTGGAATCAACAATCGCATGCCGCGGTTGTAATTTCGATATTAGTGTTGTTTAGATTTTTTTATAGAAAAATGGAATAAATCCATCCACATATGGTTCTCAGTACTGCACGGACAAAAGCATCATGATATTGAGCATATGGATATATTTTATAACTTTCCTCAACTAGATTCTCTGAAAGGCTGAATTAATTTCACTAAACCGTTGAGAAACGGGATTGTACATTTGGTAGATTTTTTCGCCATGATTCTTCGACCAGAATACAATCACAACTTACATAGATCGGTCTAATTTACCAGTTAATTGAGATGTCGATTTCTGTATATTCTCTGAAGTGGATCCGGTTATATTTACTGAGTGTATATTTATAAATTATAGAAAAGCTGCAGTCGGGCCCGATCTCAAGGGTCAGAACATACCAGGAGAGTGGGTATGTTTATGGACATCTTCTTGCGCGGTCCGCCATTTTGGATTCTCCGTGAAAGTCGGCGCGACATTTAATTCGAACACTCGCGTTTTTCTATAATTGGATCAACAAATAATTCGAAAGTAGCCAATTTTTGGAGTGGTGAGTTTCATCACTACATCGCGAATTAATAGGGAAATTACCGTAGTGTATATAGAGCAACTAAAGCCGCCGTTCACCCGGATGTAACTATGACGTCACAACTGGATGGTTTGTAACGAGGCTTTTGATTGGTTGAATTGTGGCCATGTTGTAAAGCAAGATGGCGGCGTGGTTCGGGCATGTTCGGGCATGTTCGGGCAAAAAAAAAGTTCCGGCAAAAAAAAAAAAAAAAAAAATGTATTCATGCGCGGTGATGCGGTTTGGCCGTGGTTTTGGCGGTGATTCGGTCTCGGGAAAAAGCTTCCGCGGAGAAAAAGTAGTCCCTAGATAAAATGGTCCGGTGGGGTCGAGTGAGGTATCAAAGTGAAGGTTAGGTGAAGGAGCATCTAATGGGCTGGGTGTGGGGTTGAAATATCGTCATTCTGCGCATGCGCGGCGGCCGAAGGGTATGAAAATAGCCTTTTTGGAGCTAGGGGAGCCCCTAAGGGTCCGATGGGGTCGAGTGAGGTATCAAATTGAAGGTTAGGTGAAGGGGCATCTGATGGGCTGGGCGCGGGGTTGAACTATCGGCATTCTGCGCATGCGCGGAGGCCAAAGGGTATGAAAATAGCCTTTTTGGAGCTAGGAGATTGACTACTGGTCCAGTGGGGTCGAGTGAGGTATCGATGTGAAGCATTCGTGAAGGGGCATCTGATGGGCTGGGTGTGGGGTTGAAATATCGGCATTCTGCGCATGCGCGGTGGCCCAAGGGTATGGAAATAGCGGTTTTGGAGCTAGGGGAGTCCCTAATGGGCCAATGGAGTAGTATGAGGTATCAAAGTGAAGCATTCGTGAAGGGGCATCTGATGGACTGGGTGTGGGGTTGAACTATCGGCATTCTGCGCATGCGTGGTGGCCCAAGGGTATGGAAATAGCCGTGTTGGAGCTAGGGGAGCCCGTAATGGACCAATGGGGTCGAGTGAGGTATCAAAGTGAAGCATTCGTGAAGGGGCATCTGATGGGCTGGATATGGGGTTGAACTATCGGCATTCTGCGCATGCGCGGTGGCCCAAGGGTATGGAAATAGCCGTGTTGGGAGCTAGGGCAGCCCCTAATGGACCAATGGGGTCGAGTGAGGTATCAAAGTGAAGCTTATGTGAAGGGGCATCTGATGGGCTGGGTGTGGGGTTGAACTATCGGCATTCTGCGCATGCGCGGTGGCCCAAGTGTATGAAAATAGCCGTGTTGGGATGTAGGGGAGCCCCTAATGCACCAATGGGGTCGAGTGAGGTATCTAAGTGAAGCATTCGTGAAGGGGCATCTGATGGGATGGGTGTGCGGTAGGAATATCATTCTGCGCATGCGCAGATGCAATACGGAGGTCTCGTCCAATCAGAAGCGAGTATTTCAAATCCGTCCCAGAGCTCTCGTCAATCAGAAGCGAGTATTTTGATCCGGTGCATTATGGGACATATCCAAGATGGCGGCACGTATGTTCAAGATGGCGGCACATCCGGTGTCGAAAACTGGCCATTTTGTCGGATGTGGTCACTCAGTGTCGAAAACTGGACCCTGTATGACGTCACTTCCGGGTTTTTCACTAAAAACTACCTCCAAACATAGAAGAGTTCCTAATGTTTCCTCTTAGACGTCCGTATGTTCAATCGCCGGTGTGTTTGTGTTTTCCCGCCCCGCCCCCCAGCGCCCCGCAGCGCGAGCGCGCGCGAGTTCTCCGGAAGTGCGCGTCATCCCCGGCAGTGCGCGCGCGGACGCGGGTCAAAAGGTCAAAGGGTCACCTCCAGGTCAGACGGTCCAATGTCCAATGAGACAATGTTGCGGCATCGCTATAGTCAGAGCTTGAGCACAATAAAAAATTCTAGATTCTAGGGTGATTCTAGATGAACCTGGGAAAGATGGGCAGTTCCATTTGGACCAATCAGCGGTCGAGAAAAAGAGCCAATCAGCGGTCGAGAAAAAGAACCAATCAGCGATCGAACAATCAGCCAATGGAATTGGGGTATTCACAGTGTGCTTTCGCTGACGTCCGCGCCTACATCTGGGTTCTTGTACACCCGGGTAATGTTTTTCTGGACATGGATGGGTTACCTTTGGCTCCATTCTAGGCCACTGATTGACTAATACGGTGTTCAAAGCCACTTTCATGCATTATGCTCATACAATGTATAGTCATAATCTATACGTGTTGGACGAGTCTCTTCACTCACCGTATACACGTACCTCAATGAAATGCCCGCTCCAAACCTAGACCAAAGACACGTACTTGGTCTGTAGGCTGATTTCATTGGCTCTCTATTTTTTACTATAGTGCTCTTGCCTTCTAAACTTGATGGGTTACATTTTGACCCCATCCTACACCACTGATTTCAGTTTGACTGAATCTCCACATTGGGCATTGATGCATTATGAATAAAACACACAAGACAGGGTTTTTGGGTGAGATCTCATTTTTTTTATTCAGTGAACAACAACAACGTGAGAACAACCACGTGAAAACTGAAGCCCAGAACAAGGGGCTTGTAATTAACTGAAGCCCAGAACAAGGGGCTTGTACATTGAAGCCCAGAACAAGGGGCTTGTAAACTTAAGCCCAGAACAAGGGGCTTGTCATTAACTTAAGCCCAGAACAAGGGGCTTGTCATTAACTTAAGCCCAGAACGGGGCTTGTACATTGAAATGATGGGCGGCCCAGTCATAGACGAGTACATCGCGGTCCTCGGCCTGGGAGTACTCGTCAAACATCTGTACGATGGTAGATAAGGGTCTTCCCCGGCATCGATGGTACAGGTAAAACAAACAATATTGTCCGCACACGCCACTGGTCAGGCTTTGCAACGTTTGACTGTTCCAACACCACGTCTCTGTGCCTTGATCCATGAAGTCTGTTAAATCGGGATGGAAGGGTGGCAGACCGTACGGGTCAAAGTATTCCCCCTGCTCTTCTGTCAAGTACACGGCCACCCAGTGTTCACCGGGTCGATCCATCGGGTCCGTGTTGAGAACGTAATCAGCCGGATACATACGGTCTAATGGAAACACATCTCGGGCGAACACCCCTTGAAAGACCCTACGTGTCTCTGGGTCATTCTCCAGCACGGTGGTTATCTGGTCTGTATCCATGTTAGGTGGAGAAGTCACACAGGACGTTGCGCGCTTTGTCCACTTGAATGATGTTGTCAAACTCGGCGTAGCAGATCACATTGACGGTGGTCGCCAGGGCTCGTGCAAAGTGGATTTCCAACCGTAAATTGCCTTGCTTGGTCAGGGCCAGCTGATGGTCGTTCTCTAAGGTGGGGGTCAGATCGAAACGGAACAACGTGTATCCGTTCGCGTAGTCCTCCCGACTGATCATATTCCCTTCGTCCTGGTTGATTTGACCGGTGGCTGTAAACAGGCTCTGATAGGCTCGAATGAAATTCCTCCGCCCAAAGTTCAGGGTTAAGGCCGTGGCTGGCACCTGTTGTCCATCCACATGCAGGGCCACAAAATTGATGCCGAAATGTTGAAAGTCAAACGGATTCTCTGGGTAGGCTCCGCTGAAACTGGTATTTTCCACACAGGCCAGGATCAATCGCTTGGGTAGTTCCCCAGGAACAGGTTTTCTTTGTTGGCGCCCATATTTCCAGCAGGCACAGAGAACACTTTGGTTTGTACACATCGGATAGGGTACTGGGCTGGTTTTGTTTCCAAGGCTTTCATGTGTCCCAATTGAACGGCTGGATTCGGTTTCACTTTTCGGACATACAGGACTGCGTCTTGGAGGACAATCTTATAGTCCGCTACATGCCCCTCTACGTTAGTGGCCATCAAGGCGAAGGTGGGAGGCGCCCGTATCAGTCGGATTTTGATGGGGTCTTGTTCAAGAGGTACCGGTCTTGCATGAACATGTCTGCATGCAGTCGACCCATCATATCCACCGAGGCACTGTTCGCAGTGAAAGCCTTCCGGTTGTTATATCCCCCATTGTCCGCCGTGTCCATGTGCTCGGCCGTGTCCTTGTAGAATAAAGCGGTTGTCAGCTGAGATTTTTTAGCCTCTCGGCCGTACGACAACAGTGTCTCGATGTAGGCTCGATAGGGGTACGTGTTGGTGGAGTCACTGATGAGTTTGTCGCTGAGAAAAATATCCACCTGCTGAAACATCGAGTGCAGCCAGAGATTCGTCGGGCCCACCGTTGCTTGGTCAGCGATTCTGGTGCCAGCTCCATTTTCCACCTTGGCTTTCACATACAAGTAGGTATGGGCTAAATCCACATAGGCCGTATCCGCATTACTGATGGTGAACTCGATGGGCCCGGTTTCGTTGATGCTGGAGAGCGGGAGATGCTCCACCCATAATCCTTGTTCGACACTGGTTTGTGTGGGCGGCACGGTCCACAAATCAAATTCACTGTTGGTGGAGGGCAGGACTCGGCGTGGATTAAGGCCATGTTTTAAGAAAAGATATCCCGGGTCTTCTTGGATGTGCGTCGTCGCTGGGTCGGTCGTCGACTGGTGCGTGATCTCGGTGGGGCAGCTCTTTTATTCCCTACGGTGCGTTGTGCTTTGGCCACCAGGACGCCTCCCGCTTCTTTGGCCCGTCGTTTCAAGGCTTGTCGGGGTGCCGTACCCCCCAAGACATCACCGGCCACTTGCAGTCCACTGCGTACCGCTTGTTTGCCGATTGCTTTCACACCCCGCGTCACCAAGGGCAGGAACGTTTTCACAATGCTGCCGAGTATGTTTCCCAGTCCATGTCCTCGTTGCATGCGTGCACCGCTAAAGACCGGAAAGCCACCCCCGGCCTGTTGGGCATAATAGTCGGCATAGCTGCGTGCATCGCACTCGTAGGGTACTTTCATTATGCAAAGTGGGGAGCACGTGCTTGTCGAAAATGAAGTGTCAGCACCACTTTTCCTCGTTCGAATGCCACCGCTCGTCCCGTGTCATCTCTTATATCCACCGTGATCGTGTTGATGTCGGTATGTCGTACGGGCAGGTACATGATATGGTTGAAACTGTGGGTGACTTGATCGCCATACGTATTTTTAATAAGGACCACCCGTAACAGAGGTGTGTTGATATCGCCCACGATGTGGTTGTCCACCACGTCCGAGTAGACGTAGAGTCCGTACATACCCGACTTCATATCCATCGGCATCTCGCCATGGTGTTGGTTAGGACCAGCGAACGTCTGTAGATCGAAACCCAGCATTTGCTGTAGTGTAGGACTGAGTTTCACATTCACGGTATCGGTGACGGTAAGCTGTGCCTTGTCGTTGTGTACGTTGACATCGAAGAACACGTTTCTCTTGAAGCGCAAGGCTATCAGGCGTGTTGCACTATCCGTCACCCCCCGTAGCGCCTTATCATGCATCAGTCTTGACAGCCCGTATTGGGGGTATCGTATTGGCCTTCGGGCAGGGTGAGCGGGTGTTTTTGCCTTCGTAGGTGACCTCGTACCACACTTCATTGGCTCGCACGTTGTACCACGAGTAAGGGTATTGGATATCCACGAGGGCACATTCCCACCGGCCAGATAAATGTAACGGTTGCGGTAACTGGGTGACGTACTTGGCCACGGTGTTGTCAGGAAACACATCCAGCGAACTGTTACTGGGTAGGGTCAGGTAAAACATGGCGACTGAGCTGTCCAGCTGCTGCTGTTGGTTTTAATAGGTCTTCCAGGCCTTGGGCGGTTGTGTCCGGCGTCGTGTTCGTCGCGTTGACTTGCTACGTGTCACGGCTCTGGAGATGTGGGGTGTCTTGATCAAGGGTGTTTTTTTATAGGCGCGAAAGAAAGTGCCCGTTGTGGTGGTGTTTTGGGGGTGACTCCGGTTCCCATTCGGCTTCCCAAGAAGGTAGTGGGCCACTCGGTGATTGCTGGGTTTGCTGCATAAAGGCCCAGCGGTGGGGGTTCCCCACCAATTCCTGTGGTACATGCATGTCTTTCAAGCCTTGAGCGAAGACCTCCCATCCTCGAGGTTCGGTGTGCGATCTGCGTTGACGCATCAGATCATTCACTAAATCCGTCATGTGGGTGCCGGGGACCACCTGATTCTGTACCAGGAGTTCGCCTTTATCATTCCAAGTCGTGTTAGGATTCTGTTTCATCCGTTGTAATACCAGGCCAGCTTGTTTCTTGAACGAGGCAGGTACACTCTTCAGCACTTCGTCTTCCACCCACTGTGGGGCTGTGGGGCTACCTCACCCGGCTGTTGGAGCGGTGCTGAGGTCAGCGGTCTGTCACGTGGTGGTGGTGGTGGTGGTGGTGGTGCTGTTGCTGGGGTAGACAGGGTTTTGTATTGGTCCATGAACGTCATGTACCGTTGAAGCGTCTCATTGTACCGTTGTACTTTCTCACTGTCGCTTAACCCCGGTCTCTATAAGATCTGTTGCATCTCTCCATCGAGGCTGTTTATGGTCTTCACCGTAGGTGGGACAGGGTAGGGTGATTGGAGGTTTTGCAGGAACCGTGGTTCGACGAGGACCATTTTTTTCATGTGGTTCATTGTCGGCCGAAGAG
>JAVTVY010015351.1:0-67062 GCA_036873755.1 Hanleya hanleyi
AATTTCACCAAACTTGGATGGAAGCTTCATTGGGATAGCCCCCTCATTTGATTAGCTTTTGGTGTGTGTGCGTGCATTCAACCATGTCCGGTGTCCGTCCGTCCGTCCATCTACTTGTACATGTATATACAGGCCTTGTCTGCAAGATATCTTAAGAACTACTGGATAGAATTTCACCAGACTTGGATGGAAGCTTCAGTGGGATAGTCCCCTCATTTGATTAGGTTTTGGTGTGTGTGCCTGCATTCAACCATGTCCGGTGTCCATCCGTCCGTCCATGTACTTGTACATGTATATACAGGCCTTGTCTGCGAGATATCTTAATAACTACTGGATAGAATTTCACCAAACTTGGATGGAAGCTTCAGTGGGATAGCCCCCTCATTTGATTAGGTTTTGGTGTGTGTGCGTGCATTCATCCGTGTCCGGTGTCCGTCCGTCCGTCCATCTACTTGTACATGTATATACACTCTAAATTACATGTTTAGCGTTAGAACACTAAAAGCGAGGTTCTGTTTGAGCACACGTTCCGGCCTAATCGCGTTTAGGCTGTGAACACATGGAGTTTAGGTTATAAACGCATAGACGTTTAGGTTATAAACACATAGGTCTTTTAAATCTAAACACATCGGTTTAAATCCTAAACGCCAAGATGTTTAAACTCTAAATACGTTAAGGCTGAAACGTGTGCTCGAACGGAACCTAACTTTTAGTGTTCTAACCCTAAACATATGATTTACAGTGTACAGGCCTTGTCTGCAAGATATCTTGAGAACTACTGGATGGAATTTCATCAAACTTGGACGGAAGCTTCATTGGGATAGCCCCCTTATTTGATTAGGTTTTGGTGTGTGTGTGCATGCGTTCATCCGTGTCCGGTGTCCGTCCGTCCGTCCATCTACTTGTACATGTATATACAGGCCTTGTCTGCAAGATATCTTGAGAACTACTGGATGGAATTTCACCAAACTTGGATGGAAGCTTCATTGGGATAGCCCCCTCATTTGATCAGGTTTTGGTGTATGTGTGCATGCATTCATCCGTGTCGGGTGTCCGTCCGTCAGTTTTGTACATGTATATACAGGCCTTGTCTGCAAGATATCTGGAGAACTACGTGACGGAAGTTCACCAAACTTAGATGGAAGCTTTATTGGGATAGCCCTCTCATCTGATTAGGTTTTGGTTTGTCTTTGCGTTCGTCCATGTTCGGTGTCCGTCCGTCTGTCCATGTACTTGTATATGTACATACAGGCCCTTTCTGCAAGATATCTGAAGAACTACTGGACAGAATTTCACCAAACTTGGATGGAAGGTTCATTGGGATAGCCCCCTCATTTGATTAGGTTTGGGTGTGTGTGTGCATTTATCCATGTCCATCGTTCGTCCGTCCATCTAATTGTTCATGTCTATACATACCTTGTCTGCAAGATATCTGGAGAACTACTCGACGGAATTTCACCAAACTTGGATGGAAGCTTCATTGAAATGGCCTTATGATCTAATTAGGTTTGGGTGTGAGCTAGTGTTTGCGTGGGTCCATGCAAAATGTGCTTATCTGTCTGTCCAATTTTTGTTCACTCCATATCTTGGAAACTACTGAAGGCAGATGCATGAAACTTCTATACGGTACAGCATGTATACTATAGGTGTGGCTGTTGTATGTTTTGCATCTTTCCTATAATGTGATCAGTATTTCACATTGGTTGGACGCTGTAGATGTCAGCAATCCACTCATTGCTATATAAATCCTGTCTCCTCACTTGGTTACTGCAGCAATAAAAATCGCCTCTTTGTAATTAACATTTTTAGATGTGCAGCTTTGTTTAGGATACTTATTGCTACATTCATTTTATAGCACTTTCCCTTAAATTATGTGCCCACTCAAGGCAAGGTGGGAGGTTGGGGGAGACGTATGTTTTTGCTTAAAAAAACAACCAGCATAGGCTTCATGCCGGAGCGGCAACTCAAGGGTCAAAGCGGAACCTCTAGTTTAGCTAGCTGACGTGTTTTTGAGAACGGGATAATTCTAAATAGACAATTACATCCATTAGAAGCCGAATCTAGAAACTTTTCTTAGAAAAACTACATCAAATATGCATTTTATCTAATTAATCAAGAATATACCTAAGATTGTTATGTAAAACGAGGTTGCCTTTTAATGGCAAGATGATATTTATATGTGAAAAGGAAGAATTTCGATGCTTTTAAGACGCATGAATATGACCTGTGTGGAAGTGCTGATACAACATACGGCGGACTGAGATTTGACTACCGCCGGAGTCAATAATAATATGATACAGTTACCGCCGGAGTACCTAACAGGCACGGCGAAGCCCCTTGGCGGCTACGGGGGCTGAAGTCCCCAAATAATTTGAGCAGAAAAAAATAAATAAACACTACACTAAAGTTTTGATAGTTTTCCAGAGAGAATGACAAATGTGATGCGGTAAAAGGCATACTATTATCAGAACGCAGCGGTTTGCATTTGTAAATTCGACAATTTTCCAGGTTGTCCGTCTGTATAAGTCTTATGAAGTTCTCAAAAATAAAACATGAAGGCTGAACCGAAAGTGTTGGATATCTTAAAGTTTTAAGAAATGGACAGGCCATCCAATCAAAAACATAACAGTCGGGAATTAGTTCCGGATTGAACAACCTTTTACCTTAATCCAAAACAAGTCGAAAATAGGATGTACTGTCTAGAAAGCACAATTTTAAATCTAGATTTAAGAATATCCCCGAGCTACTAGAGAGAAGAAAGTTAGTTCCGTTAGTTCACTCTACAGAAGTTCTTCTAAGTCCAAATATTCAGTCAAAATGCATCAGGACACTATTTACTAAATATAAGTATAAAAATCTCAGGAAAAGTGATTAATCCCATTTCAAAAACCATTTTACTTTTTGTTGTACATCAGTCTAAAAAATACAGTTCTCGAAAGTGGGAAATAGCTGTCAAAATGCCGGAACGCGCCATTTCACGTTTAGATTTTCAAAAACAATTCCAGGAACCCTCACAGAAAAGCACAAATACTAATAAAATACGAGCGATAACTGAGAGATGATTTGCGATTTTATCCATTGGAAATTGGCCAGAATGCGTCTCCGGCCGTCTAGAACCCCAGAGCTACCGGGGCCTAACCGGCCGCCAGTCTAACTAATATCAGACCCAATCTAATCACTGTCGTTGGTAGGGTCTAACCAAATCCTATAGGGGTCGGTCTCCAGTGACCTCAAGTAATTGTAGCCCCGCCTTCACTGGTTGACGGAAGCTATGCGCTATATTTAGTGAGAGGTCACTGGAGACAACTCGACATGATCTTTGCTCAGACCCTACCAGTGATTAGATTGGGTATGATTTTAATTAGACTGGGGGCAGGCTAGGCCCCGGAAACTCTGGGGTTCTAGACGGCCGAAGACGCTTTCTGGCCAATTTCCGATGGATAAAATCGCAAATCATCTCTTAGTTATCGCTCGTATTTTATTAGTTTTTGTGTTGACCTCAAGCCGCTGCCCAGCATATTAACTTTCGTCCAATCAGACACAACCGTAGGTGTTCAACCGACCGTGACTCCGCCAAAAAAGCTGAATTTCGCTCTCTTTCAAAAGTGTTTTGACGTAATTTCTCATATTTTTTCACAAATATAATTACATGGACTTTTCATGTAAACCTTTATCTTTCTAGTGAGGGGTAAATAAATGTTTCATTGGTAATGCAAGAGGGTGAAATCAATCGTCTTTTGTAGACCTATGCTGTCGGTCAAGGCGTTCTCCCATTCGTTTAACATGAGGAAGGGATTCTGACACTCTACTACTTTGTTTAAATCGAATTTTGACGTAATTTCCCAAAATCATAAATCACATTAATTTGTACCATATATATTGTGATATATTGTAGAAACTCTGTAGGGGTAAATACGTTTGGGAGAACCTATATTTATTCAGATATAGCAGTTTATAATCGGACCTCCCATCTCGAACCATGCTAAATTTGGAGTTTCTTGCACATGCCGTGGTGAATACTAGCTACGATATTTACCATTTCAGATTTATTTTCAGTCATTATGACGGATACACATTCGCAGTATTCTCACGACGTCAGATTGTAGACCTCATACTGTCAGAAATATCGTTGTTTCACCGACAGTTTAGGGGGTTACAAACTCTGACGCAGGGGAGAATGATTCGCCATAGAGACCGGAAAATTACAATGCTGACGAGGCCAATACACGAGTTGGCACGACGGAGCGTAAATGTCGAGGATAAAATTAGTGATGATCATGGCTATGTCTGCATGGTTAACATATAGTAAAGTGGCCTGATCGTGTACATAGACAAACGCAATTAGGGATTAGATTCTCCGGCGGTAATCATATCTTCGAGACATGCTCTCCGGTGGTATTTGTACCATATACGAACATGCATGAGCTAGAAAAAATAACATTGGCCGAAGTAGATTGAACTATTTAAACCTACAAGCTATCAGCCTGCTGTTAAGGAACTATTCTTCATATATCTATAACTTATTTGGCGCATAATACACAAATAGATGATTTTTTAAACATCTAATCACTTTTATGTTGAAATATAGTTCTTAATGTCAGATAGAATGAATTGAAATTGAAAAAATAATACAAGGATGAGTTGAAAATTTCACACGAATTGCTAACACGTCCCCTTTTTCGAGTAGTAAATACGAGCATAAACTCGTGAATATGAGAAAACTACCAAAAAATGAAAAATCTGATCTTACTTAGCTTCTCAAATTTGTAATTTTCCTCCGGCGGAAGTTCACCCTCCGACGGAAGTTGGAGCAGCCGTTTGGTATGCAGGGTGTGCAATCTGTACACGCGAGTTTTAGGTGACAGTTCGACAAAATTCAACAAGAAATGCTCTACTGGTTTTCTCTTAACCGATTAGACTAGCTGGCATATCTATGGTACATCTAGAGGGATAGTCTAGACTAGGATAGACTAGACACACTAGTCGCTATAAATGCCGTCATTTTCATCCGACGACAATGCAGCTCACCAACCCCCAGTGTACGAGTTGTCACAGCGACACAGCTCACCAATTACCAATACACGAGTTGTCAGAGCATTTCCATCATAGCTCTCTAGATTTGTATCTAATACCGCTTATGCCAGTGCTAGGGGTCGTGTGGTCATGTCATCCAAGTTGCCACATGAACAGGTACAATAAAAGCGTACCTGAGATACAACACATATCACGAATCGTTAGATTCATGGTATGTGCTTTAGAATAGGTTAACCAGAAGACTATACTGTGAAGTCATGTGACTCTGTCAGTATGTCGGCCCCTCTTCCCACTTCCCTTATATGCGTTGTAATAAACATATATCAAATAATAATTAAACGGATATACATGATATCAGAAATCGATGTACAACAGCTCGTGTTCCTTTTTAACACCTGTTCCGGTATTATAACACGCTTTGGATCGGCGTTTTGATGTGTTCTATTTTTATTGGTTTGTTCCGTGCGATGTAAAAAAGAAAGGAAGATAAAGATATGTACGAATTTAGAGCGGATCCCTCCATTTTCACTCTGAGATAACCCTTCTATGCCAACAACAACGGAGAGTACCGCTTAGAGGGGCACTATCGACTGTAGGGCTATATCGTACAGTTGCACTCGCCCAGAGTATGGATAGGCCAATCCGTAAACAGCTATAATATAAAGTACTGGGGCAACAGTAATCTATTACATGAGAATATATTGCTTTTCACGACAAATTTCCACATTATGCAGTTAGCAGTAAACTAGACAAGAAATAATTCCTTATTTACTGCGGTAAAACAATTAGCATCGATAGTGATACAATAGGATGAGTCTTCGCGTTTCATCACCAGGGCCGTGCCGCGAGCTATTTTACTTGATTTAACGCACTAAACAAGTAATTATTTCCTAAATCATCTGTACGTGTTCGACATGGCATACTGGTTATAGTTCTTTTATTCCAATCCTTCTAGGTTAGACAAGAACCAGATAATTAGCTACTTTACCTCGTCATATACAGGTCTCGAACATGGAATGAAAATCAAAACAACCACCCTCAGATGCATGCTAATTATATGTAATCTTTTATAGGATAGCCTTCCAGTTCTGATAATCCTTTACCAAATATTGAATTGTATTGACTATCGCACTTGCTATGAAAAATATTCAATTTAGAAAATTGAACGGATCGGCAAGGTAAGTAGAAGTACCTATAATAATTACTTACAGTTTAACCAAGAATCTAATTACAGCTGTCTCGATATACTCCCGAACCGGGATATCGTTGTCCCCATACCGAGCTGCTGTCATATACTATTTACAGATGTGTCTAAAAACTACTGAGCTGGGGTCATATACTACTTACAGTTGTCCCCATATGCTATCGAGCTGGTGCTATATACTACTTTCAGATATCTCCGTATACTACCGAGCTGGTGCCATGTACTACTTACAGGTGTCACTATATACTACCCAGATGGGACCATATACTCCTTACAATTGTACCCATAGACTACAGAGCAGGGACCATATATCACATACACCCGTCTCTATATTCTACCGAGATCGAGCCATATACTACTTACAGTTGTCCTCATATGCTACCGAGCTGGGTCCATATAAAACTTACAGCTGTCTATATTCTACCGAGATGGGGCACTATACTACTTACAGTTGCCCTCATATGCTACCGAGCTGGGTCCATATGATACTTGCAGATGTCTCTATATACTACTGAGATGGGGCAATATACTACTTACAGGTGTCTCTATATACTACCGAGCTGGTGCCATGTACTACTTACAGATGTCACTATATACTACCCAGATGGGACCATATACTCCTTGCAATTGTACCCATAGACTACAGAGCAGGGACCATATATCACATACATTCGTCTCTATATACTACCGAGCTGGTGCCATATGCTACTTACATGTGTCACTATATACTACCCAGATGGGACCATAACTCCTTACAATTGTACCCATAGACTACAGAGCAGGGACCATATATCACATACATCCGTCTCTATATTCTACCGAGATGGAGCCATATACTACTTACAGTTGTCCTCATACGCTACCGAGCTGGGTCCATATAAAACTTACAGCTGTCTATATTCTACCGAGATGGGGCAATATACTACTTACAGTTGCCCTCATATGCTACCGAGCTGGGTCCATATGATACTTGCAGATGTCTCTATATACTACCGAGATGGGGCAATATACTACTTACAGGTGTCTCTATATACTACCGAGATGGGGCCATATACTACTTACAGGTGTCACTATATACTACCGAGATGGGGCCATATACTACTTACAGGTGTCACTATATACTACCGAGATGGGGCCATATACTACTTACAGGTGTCACTATATACTACCGAGATGGGGCCATATACTACTTACAGGTGTCACTATATACTACCGAGCTGGTGCCATATGCTACTTACAGGTGTCACTATATACTACCCAGATGGGACCATAACTCCTTACAATTGTACCCATAGACTACAGAGCAGGGACCATATATCACATACATCCGTCTCTATATTCTACCGAGATGGAGCCATATACTACTTACAGTTGTCCTCATACGCTACCGAGCTGGGTCCATATAAAACTTACAGCTGTCTATATTCTACCGAGATGGGGCAATATACTACTTACAGTTGCCCTCATATGCTACCGAGCTGGGTCCATATGATACTTGCAGATGTCTCTATATACTACCGAGATGGGGCAATATACTACTTACAGGTGTCTCTATATACTACCGAGATGGGGCAATATACTACTTACAGGTGTCTCTATATACTACCGAGATGGGGCCATATACTACTTACAGGTGTCACTATATACTACCGAGATGGGGCCATATACTACTTACAGGTGTCACTATATACTACCGAGATGGGGCCATATACTACTTACAGGTGTCACTATATACTACCGAGATGGGGCCATATACTACTTACAGGTGTCACTATATACTACCCAGATGGGACCATATACTCCTTACAATTGTACCCATAGACTACAGAGCAGGGACCATATATCACATACATCCGTCTCTATATACTACCGAGCTGGTGCCATATACTACTTACAGTTGCCCTCATATGCTACCGAGCTGGGTCCATATGATACTTGCAGATGTCTCTATATACTACCGAGATGGGGCAATATACTACTTACAGGTGTCTCTATATACTACCGAGATGGGGCCATATACTACTTACAGGTGTCACTATATACTACCCAGATGGGACCATATACTCCTTACAATTGTACCCATAGACTACAGAGCAGGGACCATATATCACATACATCCGTCTCTATATTCTACCGAGATCGAGCCATATACTACTTACAGTTGTCCTCATATGCTACCGAGCTGGGTCCATATAAAACTTACAGCTGTCTATATTCTACCGAGATGGGGCAATATACTACTTACAGTCGCCTTCATATGCTACCGAGCTGGGTCCATATGATACTTGCAGATGTCTCTATATACTATCGAGATTGGGCAATATACTACTTACAGGCGTCTCTATATACTACCGAGATGGAGCCATATACTACTTACAGGTGTCTCTATATACTACCGAGATGGGGCCATATACTACTTACAGTTGTCCTCATATGCTACCGAGCTGGGTTCATAAAATACTTGCAGATGTCTCCATATACTACCGAGCTGGGTCCATATAATACTTGCAGATGTCTCTATATACTACCGACATGGGTCCAAAAACCGACATTGTCCCCATATGCTACTAAAGAGCAGGAACCATATACTACATACAGCCGTCTCTATATTCTACCGAGATGGGGCCATATAATACTTACAGTTGTCCTCATATATTACTTGCAGCTGTGGTTATGCACTACTCACAGCTGGACACAAACTAATTACAGCTGCCCTTATGTACTACTTACGGCTGTCCTCATATATTACTGGCAGCTGTGCTTTTATACCTCTCACAGCGGGACACAAATTACTTACAGCTGCGCTTATATACTACTTACGGGTTGTCCTCATATATTACTTGCAGCTGTGCTTATATACCTCTCACAGCGGGACACAAATTACTTACAGCTGCGCTTATATACTACTTACAGTTGTCCTCATATATTACTTGCAGCTGTGCTTATATACTACTCACAGCTGGACACAAACTACCTACAGTTGCGCTTATATACTACTTACAGCTATCCTCATATATTACTTGCAGCTGTGCTTATATACCTCTCACAGCTGGACGCATAAAATATTTACAGCTGCGCCTATATACTACTTACAGTTGTCCTCATATATTACTTGCAGGTGTGCTCATATACTACTCACAGCTGGACACAAGCTACTTACAGTTGCGCTTATATACCACTTACAGTTTTCTCATATTTTACTTGCAGCTGGGCTTATATATCTCTCACAGCTGGACACAAACTACTTACAGCTGCGCTTATATACTACTTAGAGTTGTCCTTATATATTACTTGCAGCTGTGCTTATATACTACTCACAGCTGGACACAAACTACCTACAGTTGCGCTTATATACTACTTACAGCTATCCTCATATATTACTTGCAGCTGTGCTTATATACCTCTCACAGCTGGACGCATAAAATATTTACAGCTGCGCCTATATACTACTTACAGTTGTCCTCATATATTACTTGCAGGTGTGCTCATATACTACTCACAGCTGGACACAAGCTACTTACAGTTGCGCTTATATACCACTTACAGTTTTCTCATATTTTACTTGCAGCTGGGCTTATATATCTCTCACAGCTGGACACAAACTACTTACAGCTGCGCTTATATACTACTTACAGTTGTCCTCATATATTACTTGCAGCTGTGCTTATATACTACTCACAGCTGGACACAAACTACCTACAGTTGCGCTTATATACTACTTACAGCTATCCTCATATATTACTTGCAGCTGTGCTTATATACCTCTCACAGCTGGACGCATAAAATATTTACAGCTGCGCCTATATACTACTTACAGTTGTCCTCATATATTACTTGCAGGTGTGCTCATATACTACTCACAGCTGGACACAAGCTACTTACAGTTGCGCTTATATACCACTTACAGTTTTCTCATATTTTACTTGCAGCTGGGCTTATATATCTCTCACAGCTGGACACAAACTACTTACAGCTGCGCTTATATACTACTTACAGTTGTCCTCATATATTACTTGCAGCTGTGCTTATATACTACTCACAGCTGGACACAAACTACCTACAGTTGCGCTTATATACTACTTACAGCTATCCTCATATATTACTTGCAGCTGTGCTTATATACCTCTCACAGCTGGACGCATAAAATATTTACAGCTGCGCCTATATACTACTTAGAGTTGTCCTTATATATTACTTGCAGCTGTGCTTATATACTACTCACAGCTGGACACAAACTACGTACAGTTGTGCTTGTATACTACTTACAGTTGTGCTTGTATACTACTTACAGTTACCCTCATATATTACTTGCAGCTGTGCTTATATACCTCTCACAGCTGGACACAAACTACTTACAGCTGGGCTTATATACTACTTACAGTTGTCCTCATATATAACTCGCAGCTGTGCTTATATACTACTCACTGCTGGACACAAACTATTTAAGTTTGCGCTTATATACTACTTACAGTTGTCCTCATATATTACTTGCAGCTGTACTTATATACCTCTCACAGCTGGACGCATACACTACTTACAGCTGCGCTTATATACTACCCACATCTGGACGCATGAACTTCTTCTTCTTTTTTAGTTTGGATGACGCTTTCAATTCATCAGAATTATGCGCGCCAGATCTTGAAATTTTTTAACTTTTTTTGTTTTTCAGCTTTACTTTTCACATCCAATTCTCAACTTTTTTTTATCGAACACTTTTGTCTCTAAGTCCGTCTCGTTTCTTCTTTCTCTCGGCAATTTCCGCCTCATATCGGTTGAATGATTTTTCCAGAGATTTCCGTACTAATTTTTCCGGTGTGAGAGAGCTCAAGATATCAGTTACTTCGTCGTCTGTATATTTCTGACCAGGTATCTTGACTTTGGACTTTCTCACAGCCTCCTCCGCCTCACATATCAATCCGTCCACTACTCTCTCCTCGCACTTAATTACCGCTATTCCCTCCTTCCCTTCCTTCACCATGTAATCCGTCACCCCGTCCATACACCATTCCACCACGTTCTCCACCACCTCCTTCACCCCAGCTTCAACCAATTTCTCCTCCGTCATCACCACTCTCTCTTCACTCTCCACACTATCACAGTCCATATCACTACTTTCCTCAGTATGACTATCCACCTCTGTTTCCGCCTCATATACGTTTTCCTCTTCCTCACCTTTCTTCAGTTCTTTCTTCCCAGAATTCTCGCACCATTTTGCCGTGTGGCCTAATTTCCAACAGCGCCAACCCTGGGGTAGGCGGCCTACCACGGACAACTGAGCAGCATTACCTCCGATAATACACTCGTATGGCATGGCATCTACAGCTTCAACATCACATATCAGGATCACTTTGATAACGTCCGACTCGAAGTCATATGACGGTGCTGAGTTGCTGTCGCATGAACTACTTAACGCTGCGCTTATATACTACTTACAGTTGTCCTCATATATTACTTGCAGCTATGCGTATGCACTATTCACAGCTGGACGCAAACTACTTACAGCTGCGCTCATATGCTACTTACAGTTGTCCTGATCTGTTACTGGCAGCTCTGCTTATATACCACTCACAGCTAGACACATACTACTTATAGCTGCGCTTATATACTTCTCACAGCTGGACGCATAAACTACTTAAAGCTGCGCTTTTATACTAAGTACAGTTGTCCTATATATTTCTTGCAGCTCTGTTCATATACTACTTACAGTCGTCCCCATATACTACTTAGAGCTGAGCCTATATACTACTTCCAGCTGGACATATATACTACTTACAGTCGTTCTCATATACGATTTACAGCCGGGGCATGTATGCTACTTGCAGTCGTACCCATATACTACTTACAGCTGGGCATATATACTATCCATAGCTAGACTTATATAAACTTATTTCCCAGCGATTGTATCACAAGTAAAAATAGCCTGTCTGCTCCATAATATCACTTCTCAAATTATTTATATATTTTCTATTTAACAAGTATTTATACAGGACAAAGGAGTCGTTATTTCGCATGAATGCTGAAAAGAATGACAATCCAATCCATTCCATTTAAAGCCCGATCCATTCAAAGCCCGTTACTTCTCATTCACCGAACGCTTTATAGACGATCTTCTCGCCGTGGATAATCGCTATATAAATGACGCAGCGAAGGATATATATCCACCTTCACTGGATTTGAAGGAAACTACAGATAGCTTTACAGGCACATCATATTTAGATCTATATGTCTAAAAATGAAGCGGGCATTCTCTCTCATCGACTTTATGACAAAAGAGATTATTACAATTTCGACATCGTAAACTATCCCTAGTAGCATTTGCAAGATCCTGTGTTAAATGTGACGATTTCAATCAACGTCATAAAATATTGTTGCAGAAACTTATAAAACAGGGCTATTCCACCAAGCGCCTCCACTCAAAGTTTCTCAAATTTGGCGATACATATCGCATGCTGATAGCAAAATGCGAGCGTAGCGTGAAAGATCTATGGCGTTACGTTTCGTAACTTGTATCTAATTCCGCTTAACCCGGGGCTAGGGGTCGTTTGAACCCATATAATTCAAGATCCTCATGATGCTCATATGAACAGTCACAATCAAAGCGTGACTGAGATACATCATTCTCTAGATGACGACTTTACAACGATTATTATGGATTAAGAATACTGATCAGCGATACGGATTTGAAATTTTTGGAACATCATGATTTCTTGTCGGCATCATTGAAAACTGTTGACCGCTTCTCTCTTGCACGAAACTAGCCTATGTTTATGTATACTATGATTGTCTTTTTGAATTTGGTGCTAATACTGTTATATGGAATAGGTCTTTGGATTATGGACGCAGATATTCTTTAATGGACGACGGCTGAATTATGAATGACGGAATAGACGCTTGTAATTGTAAGGTCTTTCTCCAGAGGATAAATGTTATTATTATGTGCACCACATTTGTACCATTTTCTTTGGAATGGGCCGAGACCACTTCCAGTCGAACACAAATATTACTCACATACTACTTATGTGGATGTATGTTGGGTTATTGTTTCTGGAAGCCATCGGTGAATGGGTTTGAGCTGATAAGCAGAGATGCAATGAGACTAAAAAAGATTAGCAATCCTTACCAAGCGGAAAGTTCGAAGCACCGACAAACCCGACACATCGTCCAATGTTAGCTCCACCAGACTAAGGCACACTATGATAGAATCGAACACATTCCAGCCTTCCTTAAGATAATTCACCGGGTTCAACGCAACTATCTTGAGCACAGCCTCACACGCAAACACTCCCGTGAAAACCTAAAATAACAAAAGTAGGCCTTCGTTTAGGTATGTTAATCGAGCGGCACGATTTATCGGGAGGGGCAATAGGGAACTTGCGCACGCATCTAACTTTCCCGATAGAGGAGGGGGGGGAGGGGGGGTCAATATAAATTTTGTGTCTGTTACAAGCTTGTTCAAACAAGCTTTTTTAAAACATCTACATGAACGTTTGATGAAGCCTAAAAGTTTTAATAAGAGCAAAGGTTGGAAGTATAGTCTGAAAAGTTCAGATTACTAGTAACCGCACTGCCCCGGAACCGGCTTAAACGGAATTAGATACGCTAGCTCGGGAGCTGTGATGGTCATACTTACCAAATTGCCTCGTTCCAGGGTCTCTTTAAGCTCTGCGTCCATGGGATGTTGGTCGATTGCCATGAACGTTGTGTTACATAGGATGCATAACATGATAAATAGGTCCATGAAAGCATCCAAGACGAACAGTTTGCAGAATTTCTGTATAGTAAGGAACCATTCCGGACAGTTCCACACGCAGAACCACCGGTATAACTTGTCTTTGAACAGCTCTTTGCGCATGCTCATTTCGCTCATCATGAAACCTGAAAAGGTGAGTAAATGGAAATGGTGGCTATTGAACTATTTGAAACTGGAAATAAGGCAATGATATAATCAGCAAGATATACACTAAGAAGTTTGGTAAATTTTACATTTCAATATTTAATTTTGAAAAAAGATGGTCTATCTTTGTTTCGAAATTGGAGCGATATGCAAGAGGTGGGAAAATTGACGACGGCTGGTGACTGAAAAGCAACCGCATGACACAACAGGAACGTATTCGTCGACACCTAACATTCAGACCCGAGAATACGGTGGATTCTCGGACCTAGCCTTAGTATCTCAGCCGCGCTTTTATTGCAGATGTTCATGTGGAGACTATGAAGTATCCACACGGCCCCTAGCACCGGCTTAAGCGGAATTAGATACGCTAGCTCGGGAGCTGTGATGACAGATCAGCTCGAACAACTCATCTGATGTTAATGAATGAATAAATAAATACTAAATTTGCTCAATAAACTTCTGCTTAAAACGAAAATGGACAAATCTTTGTATTTCATATTAATATTTATTATTGTTTCTTATATCTTACTTCTCCTGGGACCCGATGCGTGTTCAATAAGCTCTTTCAATACCATCACATCTGAAATGCAGAAACATATAACATTAGTTATTTTATTGATAACTACGTGACAGATACATAGATGCCAAGGGAGTTTTAATATTTTTAGTGTACACATGATAAAGAAAGCAAAATATTTATATGTGTATGTAGGTGGGCTAGACCGTTTCTTATGAGAAAAATCTATGTTATACGGCCCCATTGCACGGAAAATTGTCATAATAGAGAAAACAATAGAGTAAAATGTGAGGAGGAGGAGAAAGAGGACAAGGAGGAGGTGCATTTCATAGGACTTCGCCAGCTATAGCTGACATAGTCCAACGTTCTATAACACTTGTGTCTATAACTTGCTAACTGCGCATTTGTTGAGCGTTTTAGCGCAGTTGTGTGAAATGTACATGTGTCAAGTGCAGGTGTTCATTTGGGAGATTCTATATCACAAGTCAAGTGAGGAAAGGGACGTCTTCTTCCATACAATTCACAGTCGAATAAGACAAATAAATAAATTACAAGATGGAATTTTATTCTCGAGTTTAACTGCTGTTTCCATCGTGAAATTGATTAACAACGCGACACAAATAGACCTATATCCACGTATGTTCCACAAAGCCAGACTCAGCTGACAGAATCACTCCCCATTCGAGAAACCACATAAACTCGTCCTCTGATATTGGAACGATGACAACCGAGACGGGAGAACTGTGTCAATATCACTGGACCAGTTTTTTTAACAAAGAGGAGAAAGGATGTCAAACTTTCATTGTAATCTTTGTTTATAATCAATTTGAATAGTGCAATAGAATTTTTGAACACAACACCAATCAAGATAACATTAAACCAACCTTTCATGTCTAGGTTTGTCGTACTTGGCGTCCGGCAAAGGAAAGGATTATTTGCATACAATTTCTGTTTGGCTGTGTCACACTCTGTCTCACCACTGGAAGACTCCTACAAAAAATGGTCAATGATAGTTCACACCCCACGCCAGTATATCAAAGCCACTCAGTTATCTTAATCAGCATAAATACCACTCAGCAAATATACATACCACGCGAGAATAAAACACACTAAGTTACAAAAAATACCACTCACTTCGTGTTAACCCTATCTGGCCTGGGCTTTTGGGACCTGTCGTGGCCTGGTGGGGGGGAGCAAATGGCTCCCCCTAATTGTTTTTCTCACCCCTTGAGCTAGGGAGCTGAAACTTACCACACTATACCCTTAGGTCAAGCTCTACCTGAAAAAATGAACAAATCCAAGATGGCCGCTTTGATGACGTCACAGTGACGTCATTTTCAAAAACGGCATTTTTGGTCGATTTTTCGGTCAGATTTTTCGAATTTTTTATTTATGCAATTTCTCCGCAAAAACAGCATGATAAATTAGTAAATAGTAATGTGATGTGAAATAAAATAGTTTTTGCCCACTTTTCATCGCAGAAAAGCAGAAATTATGAAGAAATATGACAAAAACATCACTTTTCTGGGACCCCACATGGCCGCCATCTTGAATTTATCCATGATCCTCTCCTCAGGTGGTCATGCAAATAGGCTCAAAATGACCACAGTATGATAAACAGTAAAGTTACGGAGTTTCAGCTCTCTATTTTTTGTCGTTCTGGAGATAGCGCAGAAAGTTTGGCCATTTCGTCCCCCCCCCCTCCAGGCCAGGTAGGGGTAACACCATTCTCTTGACAACATCGCTCTCTAGACAATGTTTTTTATTACGACAATCGTGTGAATGTAAGAATACTGATCATCGATACACATCTGATATAAGGAACATCAACGAAAGCTGTTCCCCGCTTCTCTCTTGCAAGAAACCACCCTACGTATACTACGATTTGTTTATTTAATTTGTTAACGCTGTTATATGAATTAGTTCTTTGAATTATGGTCGAAGAAATTCTGTTTTGGGCGACGGCTTAATATTGAATGACGGACTAGAGGTTTGCATGTCGCATAAATCATACATTTCCTTCAACTTATATTAAATAAAGCTACAATTACTAGTGAGTGTCGCTTTTAACTCTATTTCAGCTATATCACTATGTTTGGTTCCTATTGCTTTTCCTCCCGCAAACCACACGGGTAATTTACTAATGGTTGCATATTACTATCTCCTAATTTAACAATTTTCGCTTAAGATATTTTGACTTCACACCGGAATATAAATAAACTGAAAAACAATCAATATCATTCAATCAGTATATGCTTTTCATCTAGGATAAATACCACTCAGTCAGTATAAACACCATCTGGTCAATAACAAGTCTACTTATTCAGTATCGATTGGACTTGAAAGCTATTCAGATTACATCGACGCTATTTATGGAATTTCCAAATCTAGTTCACAATGTTTCGTTATTTATTTTTTTCCAACATGCTCCAAAGGAATTTAGCAGATATTAAATAGACGACTCTGGTTTTACCACTTTCCGTTCATCAACTTCGCCACCATAAATGTACCATCATTTCATGAATGTTAATCACCAAGGAATTAATGGACCACTTTAGTTCACAACTTGAAGTATTCAGCAGCAACTTCTCGATAATAAATAAATCATTCCCTTTCTGCGCTTATAGTGTTGCCTTCGTACATGTGATGACCTTAAAGAATATTTATGACAAAATGAACTGGGAAGAGAATCATGAAATAACGAACGAAAATTATGAGGTAAGAAATCAATCAATCAATCGATAGAAAAGGCCCAGTGATGGCCTACCTGCTACATCATATTTACGGTACACATAAAAACGTATGTTCAAACACTCTTTAGTAGAATGTCTCGAAATAGTGCTGAGTTGGACAGAAGTCATGGCAAACTGAAAATTAAAAATGTACCGAAAACAGAAGTAAGGAGAAGCATGCAAACGATATAGTTGACAACAAGTCATTGTCAGCAATGATATCAAAGAATATATATATACAAGAAACCGAACAGATATGAGACAAAAAAAAACAAGGAAACATTCACACATTTGCATGTATATATAAAGCTGAACATCACCCTTGCCTTGCGTCAATATAGCAAACGTTAGCAGAGGTCATCACGTGTAGCAAGCGTGCTGAGCAGACGATCAAAGCCGGCTGAGCAGACGACCAAAGCCGGCTGAGCAGACGATCAAAAGCCGGCTAAGCAGACGACCAAACGCTAGCCGGCTCCGTTCAAAGTCTACATGTATAAATATCATGAACATAACTGTAACACTCACATTGTCATCCGACTTTGTTTTGTCTACGATAACCTCTGGTAGTAGATGTGTTCCCTTCGATTTGTTCCATAAACTCTCTAGTTTGCTTTCTTTGCTTTCTTTTGGTCTATAATGATCCCCTGGGCAATGAAAAGAATATCTACTGGTCCTTGAAGCTCTACTAGCTTGTGACGCAAAACTACTTCTTCTAGAGGGCGATTTGGGCCCATCTGGATGAGAACGTCTGCTTTGGTGGGACACAAAACTCCCACGTCTATCACTAATTAAATCTTTTTTTGCATGCGTAACATTGCATAGGTCTTCAGATGTTGGTGTGACTGCGTTTGAGTCGTCCGCATAAGGTAGATTAAGATTTTCCAAGTAAGAGTAGACAAGAGGTGTGCGGTCATTTGCACCACGCCCGTGTCTGGACTTTCTCCAGGTGAATTGGTTGGCACGGCTGGCACGACGTGGGGTAAATGGTGAGCCAGGCAGACTCAAACTGGCCTGAAATGGGAGAGAATACAGCGGTATAGAGCACTAACAGTCTAGGCTGGCGCGCATTGCAAATAGTTCTATTGCTGCAATATGGCCAAAACGCAGAGTTGCATGTTGTCCCAGGCTTGTCTTGAATCTCAGTGGTCCAAGATTTGATTGTAAAATTTCCGGATATTGACAAAAGTTTCCAGTTGATCTTATCGAAGGTGGTCGAAGTAATTTCGTGGTTAGTTGTATGAGATCCGACAGAATTACGACACTATACATCCCTGCGTTTGTGGTTATTCTCTGACGAACGATACAGCATAGTTAACAGCGCAGAGACTGGGAAGAGCTAAAGAGATCTTGGTATACATGCAAGGAGTTAGGTATAACACAGCATTTTCCTAATGGCGACGTTTTTTTTATGCCATTCGTGAAAACGATACGGTAGCATACAACAGCCATTAAGGCCATGCATCATACAATCACATGGATATACCACAAGCATGCATTGGGAAAGAAGGAATGACTAAGATCAGAACCCCCTACGAAGTTATTTCTGTGGGCGCTGAGTTAATTTTCTACCTATTACTTGTCAAATGTGCATTTTAATTCAATGGGTGGTAAGTACAGTGAAACCTGCGTAAATCGACCATGCTTTAGATCAGATTATAGTGTCGGTTTTGACAGCATTCTGGTTTTTTAAGGTTCAAAATATTCTAAATTTAAGTATTGGAACCCTGGATAATGCTGATATTTAGAAGTTGGTTGGTTTACTCAGGTGTCGATATTCACTGGTTTCACTGTTAATGTAAAAACTGCATTTTGCAAGCTAAATTACGCCTATGTTCTTTTCCTGGAAAACCTTCAGGTAAGGCAATCCTACCATTATTATATATAAAATAATTTCCCATATAAAAATATATGGTGGCTCAACTCCCTACCAAATCGTTATTCCTATAACAAATGACAGCTTCATGATAAAAAAAATATAATGAGATGTTCATGGTAATATGTCTTACATATTCCGAGCCTATAATGTCGACAGATGGCGTTGATCTAGAAGAGCTTGCCTTGCAAACACCCTTAAGAGTTTCATCAGAAGCTAATATGTATCAAAGTCACAGATACGGCCGATATCACAGGTATCGTTTTACACCTAGGCAATACAATGATTGTCGTCAAAATGATAAGAGCATATGATATAAGAGAGCGCTAGGTGTGGTAATAACTACAGACGAGACACCATCACCATCAACATTCATAATTCAAACTCCGTCCAAGCTGGCAATGCAGAAAAGGAGCTTCTGTATATAAATTTATTCATTTTTTTCTTCAGTTTTATTTTTTTTTCTAACATGCCGAATAGGATTTTGATGCTAACAGTTCCGCGTCACTGAACGAAAGACCTATTTCGTATGGCTTCTCTGAATTAGACGCAAAACATTTTCTCATGTTTTACTCCGAAATGTACATTGTCGTTGTGTAGTGCAACCCCACTTGGAACAGAGGACGGAAGATAACTAATGCTACAAGGGGATCCTATTGTCTGTCCCAGCTAAACTACTGCGAACATTTCATCCATATTGTACCAAATAAACTATCTGTGATGCGAAACTTGCAAAATGTCGATAGTTCACACCCGTGTTGTCAGCGATCGCGCATGCCCACGGAGGTGGAAAATGATGCTACGACAACGTCAGTAGGGCAACGTCACAATGCCAGAGCATCCACACATAGGCAATTATACGACGTAACCGTTCCTTTTATGACACCACGCAACGTCATTACCTTTAAAACAGTACAATAGAATAGGATAGGGACGACGTGACGCTAAAGTAGCGCCGCCTGGCGAGGTGAACACGATCTCGAAACCAGAGCTATCCGGTCCTGTCCTCCCTACTAGACTCTGGGACAGGGCTCAGCAAAACGATCGGTCATTGGCTAGCACACGAAACCCTAGAATTCAGAACATAGCGAGGGCCATTCACCAAGTCTCGATCCGTTTTCCGCTTTTTACAACCAGCTCCAAATCTATATATATGCAATCGAAGCCAGGAGATTGAACGAGGGCGTCTCTGTGGAGATCATGCCGATGTCCAAACGTCATGGATGTTACGAGCGCATCTGCGAGATGACGTACTCGTTCAATCTCGAAACCAGAGCCATCCGGTCCTGTCCTCCCTACTATGCTCTGGGACGGCGCTCAGCAGTACGATCGGTCACTGGATAGCGCACAAAACCCTAGAATTTAGAACATAACGAGAGCGTGTCTGTGGAGATCAAGCCGACGTCCCGACGTCATGGATGTTACGAGCGCGTCTGAAAGATGACGTATAGCCTACCAGAACACTTTATGCATTCTTGAGAAACATTTTCTATTCTGACGTCATGACGTTATGACACTGGCCATGAAAATGTCTCATGACTGACGTTTTATAAAGAATAGGATATGTTCCAATGGAACCGGAAAGGGCCACGTGAAAGAATTTTTCAATGTATTATGGGACCCACTTTCAGCGACCGTCGTACCAGGGGTTCGTCGAAGCGGTCATTTTCTAGCGGAGAGCCACCCCTGGTGGCGAGGTTGGTACTCGTTATGAATTTTTGCGAAATATTTTCTATTCTGACGTCATGACTGACGCTGGCCTTGCAAATGAGCCATGACTGACGTTTCATAAGGAATAGGATATGTTCCAATGGAACCGGAAGAGGACACGTGAAAGAATTTTTCAATGTATTATGGCACACACTTTCAATGACCGTGGTCCCAGGGGTTCGTTGGAGTGGCCATTTTTCCAGCGGAAAGCGACCCCTGGTGGCGAGGTTGGAGGTGAACTATCTCCCAACCTAGTAGGGAGGACAGGACCGGATAGCTCTGCTTTCGAGATTGAACTATCCCCATTTGTTCAATGCACCAATAACACCCGATGGAACGTTTGGATCTGTACGTGGTTTGGAATAGGCGACTTCTATTGTGAAGTCAAAGTTCAATGCAATGACCTCGCGTTCGTCTCTAAAACGATGGAACTGATACATGACGTTTGTAACGTTATATTGTCACGTCATGGCATTGTGCTCGGATTGCAAGATTCTGACATTGTTTGAATTCCATGTGTGGAATTGAATTAATTGTATCAATATTAATCACTATGTTCGTGTACTGTACCGGTCAAACTCAACAATGAGCGAGGAAACAATTCAAGCTGGAAATCGTCTACCCTAAATTGGAAAATCTTCCATGAAGCTAATTTTACTGGGTATTGCTCAGTACCTTTGCATTTAAATCCTAGACGTAAATTTCAAAGCACACTAGTTTTTTTTTATCGCGGAAACCCGGACAAAATGTTCGCAACAGATGGGTTGGGACTTGCAATAAACCAATACGAAGAGGTATGCTAAAGTGCGGTTTTTCGTGCTAGTAACATTGTACAAGACAATCCATATATTATGCCGTGGTGGTAGCTGCGTGTACCTTCGGGGTAAAATTTGTCGATAGAAATGTGCCACGTTTGGTGTTTACCCTCTCTTCAATAGACAAAGTCACCCACACGTGTTGAAGAGCGTACAGCATGGCACGGATATATACATTGGTCTACGTTGATGAGATCATAATCTTCAACAATTACTGCCATAATCACCTAGGCCTGTTACATGATTAATATACAGAGACAATGGTTGCTCGACGTGTCACAATGTATATCTTGCCTCATCGAGTGTCAAACCTATTAACTGTAATATATATACAACATGCACAGTTCAAGTTTAACAGCACACGAATCAAGTTTTCGCAAATAAATACTTTGCTAAATGTCTTATGAAATGTTTCCTATTGATTCAGGGAGAATTTCCGAAACCGGCTTCCCTTCAAACCAAATATTTCGCAGGCCAGAAATGGACTCTGTTTTCGAGAATTCCGATACGCACCATAAAAATGAAAGATTCTTAGACGCGCAGCCGGACATATGTATTTTTGACGAAAACTTTACTCTTTTGCCGCTTGTGAATATGAATGACAATTCATTACTTACAAATTATAATTTGTTTACTTACACGTTTGGTTCTGCCATTTGTTATCGTAACACTAAGACGTCTTTTTCCATCACCACCATTTGTCTCTGACTGGATACTCAATCGTTCCTTGTCATCAATCTTCATATTTTCCACATTTACACAGAAATCTAGACTACGACAAGAAAAATCTGATGGGCTTTTTACAATGCCTTGCTGAGTGAGAATCTCGCTGACTTCTTGCTCTAGCCGATCCGCCACGTCGGCTTCTCTTCTTTCTTCTTCGTGCTGTGATGGGAAAGAATATGTAACATATCACAGCGGACACAGTCAACGTGAAACCAACAATGCCATACAATAGTGGGACAACTTTTAAAGAAAGATTTCCTTTTCTCACAAAGTTATAACAAAAGTGTATAAGAATGGAAGAGTGGAAGACTGAAGTCACCATATATCAATATGAAATAATTTGATAAGCCGAGAGAAAGAATTGACCATCACTGGAAAGATTCACGGAAGCATTACCTGCCATTTTCATACATCAATAGTTTTCATATACAACTCGTACATGTACGCCCCCACCCCCCCTCCAAGAACATTATCGAGATTATTTGTAGGGGGATTGTCCGATTTTGTTTCGGAAAAATAACTGATATTTCATATGTATACCATACGGTAAAAAAAAATCATTTCTAGCCTTTTCCTCATATTGCCATACGATCGGCGCGGTTACTTTGTCAACCACTACAGATATGACGGAGAAATTATCAAGTTTATACTGACCACTTTCCTAATTTATTCAGATTTCACGTTCTGATTACAAGCGTCTAGTCCGTCATTCATAATTTAACCGTCGTCCATTACAGAATATCCGCGTCCATAATCCAAAGATCTATTCCATATTCCATATAACAGTATTAGCACCAAATTCAAAAGGACAATCATAGTATACATACACATAGGCTAGTTTCCTGCAAAAGAGAAGCGGTCAACAGTTTTCAATATAAAATCCGTATCGCTGATCAGTATTCTTAATCCATAATAATCGTTGTAAAGTCGTCATCTAGAGAATGATGTATCTCAGTCACGCTTTGATTGTGACTGTTCATATGAACACCATGAGAATCTTGAAGTACATGGGTTCATACGGCCCCTAGCCCCGGGTTAAGCGGAATTAGACACAAGTAACGAAACGTAACGCCATAGATCTTGCGATATGTATCGCCAAATTTGAGAAACTTGAGTGGAGGCGCTTGTTGGAATAGCCCTGTTTTATAAGTTTCTGCAACAATGTTTTGTGACTTTGATTAAAATCGTCACATTTAACACAGGATCTAGCAAATGCTACTAGGCGAGATAATGGAGGGATGGGTGGATGTCAATGGAGGGGAAATAACGCCATGACGCAAAGTCACAAAGACGACTCGGACAGCGACGTCTTTTCGACGTTGTGCGTGAGCGTGTTTCCCGAAGAGGTTACGGACATGCGCGATGAAGATGCTTACCCGGCGTTCAGCTTCCTCTTCCTCGGCGTCCGCTAAGTCTTGTTTCTGCTGATCGCCATAGGACATTGTCACTATGGCCAAGATCAAGTTGACCAAGTAGAACG
This sequence comes from Hanleya hanleyi, assembly GCA_036873755.1. Classification (NCBI taxonomy): domain Eukaryota; kingdom Metazoa; phylum Mollusca; class Polyplacophora; order Lepidopleurida; family Hanleyidae; genus Hanleya; species Hanleya hanleyi. Next base: position 23,986 of record JAVTVY010015351.1, read on the forward strand.
ATCCCATGAATATCACCAAGACAAAGAATAACATTTGCCAGGGACCTTGTGCTCGCAATGTCTACAAAGAAACATCACATGTATCACATTAAGGGAATATATCACGTGCATTTTGGTATCAGATTAAGGGAATATATCAAGTTCATTTGGTATCAGATTAAGGGAATACATCACGTTCATTTTAACTGTCAGAGTGGGCTTAAACTGTCAGTAACAACTTGTTAGGCTAAGATAAAACAAATCGTAAAATATTTGTGGAAATATTTCGTAATTTGTTTATAGACTCTGTATCATTGGATTAGTAAGAAAGGAGCCCGTTTTCATGTCTAAATCTCATTTGACTCATTTTGCGAAGTCAAATGTTCTTTAATTGACAATGTGAAACAGAATTTATATCAATCTTGCGAATTATCAAATTCACACGAAGTAGGCTCTCATTTGCAAATTGTCCGGTAATGAGTGAGTGAGTCCATCCGAATCCTTTCGTCTGCAAAATAAGGAGAACCGTTGAAATTAGAACCTTGATTTTTAGCATGAAGGTGCATTATGGGACTGTTACCAGCAAGTTCTGAGCTGACCTACTTTTGATGAAAATTTCTGGTGATTTGTGATGAAAATCACTGGTGATTCTGACTTGGGCAGTGCTCATCTTAATATAGGCATGATTTCAACTGGGGGGAGGGGGGGGGGGAAATTTCCAATAGTTCAGTTCGCGTCCGAGTCCTAATGCCTACCCTACTTCGTAGGTCCTGTGACATTAGTCACACTGCTCATGTGTTTACTTCTCCGCTAAAGCGAGATATCTGGATACTATTGCTAGAAAATGCAGCTGTTCTGAATAAGCTGGCTATGGTACCATACCGATGTGTACACAACGCTTTCCACAGTCAGGAACTTTTGTGTATGTGTATATACATGGTAGTTTGACTAACGTCACAGGACCAACGAAGTGGGGTTCGATATGACTAAAGTGTGAACTCGAGAGATGACTTGGGGGCCCTATGTATTACCGTGAGAGAATTTATACAGCAGTCTCTAACTGACAGTGGGTACTATTAACTTTCCCAGATGTCACCGCTGGTGAGTCATTAGCGTAGCAACTATTATCGCCCTCAGTTCCTATTACCCTGGACACTTATCAGCCCAGCAGTAGAGCACGAGGTCACCCATCCAAGTCTTGGCTCAAATTCGCTTAACTTCGGTGATTTTACGAGAACCGGTGTGTCCAAAATGATATGCCGTATCAGCGAACCTTCAAAACTCACAGTGAAACATACAGCCAAGTGTTCCTGATGGGCATGACAGTGCACTCGCTGAACCATCAATAAATAATTAAAAAATTAATTATAAATCAAATTTTCATCAGAATTCAGTCAGCCCAGAACTTGCTGGTATCAATGCCCTAATGCACGTTCATGCCAAAAATCAAGGTTCTAATGTCAACGGTTCTCCTTATTTTGCCAACGAAAGGATTCGGATGGACTGACTGACTCACTCACTCATTACCGAACAATTTGCAAATGGTAGCCTACTTCGTAGGAATATATCCAGTCAAGCGTTATGATGTTCGGTCTGTACAATATTTTAACAAAACATGTAATTTAAAGGTATCAGAACGTGAACCTATATTACTGTTCCTTTTATGAATTATGGAAAGCTGGGTACAAAAGATTAATTGTGAAGACTTACCAATTGGTATAAACTTTCCCAGTAGTCTTGCGTCATAAGTCTGAAGGCACACAGTAACGCCCATGCAAAGTTATCGAAACTAGTGAAGTTGTGGTTAGGGTTATCGCCAATTTCCTTGATGCAGCTATAGTTAGCCGGACAGGACCTAATGAAACAAGAGAAGCATATCGGATCATATCGATAAAAAAAAATATTGAAAACATGCTCTGGCTTGTCTGGGAAAGACAAATCTTAAGTTTCAAAATTGTATTTCGTGTTAACGCTTGAAATGGTGGAAAGATGAGGGAACCTCATGTACGTAAGTGATAAATTATGTGTTACATTTGTACATCGTTATACTTCTACCATAATGTTACTGCTGGTTAAACTCGTATGTATATGACCATAGCCTTTGATGATTCTGTATGATGCATATATTGTATAAAGACAAATATTGAATAAAGACAAATATTGAATAAAGACATATTGAATAAAGAACTGAATTGAGTTTAACTGGTTCAGGATAGATGTGTACATTACTGGGACATATGTCAAAATATTTATTCAATCAGACATTGAATTGACACCACTGGATAGATTAAATGAATTCTTCCAATATTACCTACCCCTGTCTTTGTAACTGTTTATTCTTACTCATTAACATGAGAAGCAAACAACGAAGGGGAAGTGTGGTGAAAGCACAGCATGTTATGAGTTCATGAGGCATTCACCTTCCGGCGATAGTGCTTCCTTCCTTTGAACTTTCGTGTATTTCGCTATGTTTTAGAGTCCATTGAAGAAGATGAGAAGAAAGGGAAGTATGCGAGTAACAGAATCCCATAATACTTCTTTTTCTCATATACTTTAAATCATTACTCTATTTAGTATTTTAGTAACAGTACCAACGATACTCCAAGAGAAACGTTTCTGGAGCGGATCATGCCTGCAGCTTTATTACATGGGAAAATGAGTAGCCAGTCGAGTTCTGTCCCACCTCCTCCTAAAATGGGTGATCATTTCACGTCGACGAGGTAGAAAACAGTTACGCAACATTGAAGGCTGGATGCGGCTATGGGTGTTCTCGCACTTTCAATCCTGTAGGAAGGTCATTTTCCCACTTTCGTGTCGAAGCCCCATACTTTCGTATCGGACCTTCGCTCTTTAGTGCCGAACCCCCACATTTCGTACCGAACCTTCGCTCTTTAGTGCCGAAACCCCACATTTCGTACCGAAACTAGTGTGACTAATGTCACAGTACCGCTTATGCCGGTGCTAGGGGCCGTGTGGTCATATCATCCAAGTTGCCACATGAACAGGTACAATAAAAGCGTACCTGAGATACAACACATATCACGAATCGTTAGATTCTTGGTATGTGCTTTAGAATAGGTTAACCAGAAGACTATTCTGTGAAGTCATGTGACGCAGTCAGTATGTCGGCACCTCTTCCCACTTCCCTTATATGTGTTGTAATTTCGTGCAGAAGCCCCATACTTTCGAATCGAACCTTCGCTCATTCGTGTCCAAGCCATATACTTTCGTATCGAACCTTGGATCGTTCGTATCGAAACTCAATACTTTCGTATCGATGCCTCGCTCTAGTTTATAACAGGGTGAAAACTCAAAAGAGAGCGTTCTTGTTCTCGACATTTTTTTGTAGGCCGAAATTGCGAAATCTTGAGTAGCGGCATCTGACTTGCATGATAAAGATAGGATACCTACCCGGCGGCTGTTGCGTTGCCACAAACTACTGGTTCCTCAAATTTATAATACCAGTTGCCTGAAATGTAGAGTAGAAAATTGACTGATATATGGATCGTTCATATAGGGCACATATACACTTTTTCTCGATTTAGTACAAATATTTGTTAAGCAGTAAGGGCGTATACGGAATCAATGACGACGTGATATTGCTTCGAGATGGCATCGCGCATCACATTCTGGAAAACGCTATTGAAGGGCTTTATGTTGCATTTGCCCTGTATTCGAATTTTAAAAGAGGTGCATAACAGTATCACACCAAGTACACCCCCTCCTTATATGGTACGTGTAATCGACCTACTATTGTTGTTCACGTGTAACTCCCATTCCTCGTCCGTGAAGTTCATATCTACAGGTAGTCTCCATACGCATTTCGACCGTAGCGCCCCCATGTATAGCTGGAGTCCGACCAAGGCGAATATTGATAAAACGAACACGGTGAGAATCATCACATCTCGTAATCTTCTAACCGCTTCCAATAAGGCACCCACGATCGTTTTTAATCCTATAAAAGAAGCAAATCGAAATCCTTACGAGATGCAGACAGATTAGTTTCATCAAGATAAGATCAGGTTTAAACTGATTTACCTGTATACCGTTTGGCTTATTCCCAAGCCAAACCGACTGGCTTATCATAAAACGGCCACTAAATCTGAGAAGACGCCTGCCATCGTATATATATATATATATGCGAATGATCTTGTCTCATCAGTGGTAACGAGCGAACACGCTATTGTCTGTGAAATTATCTATGAACCTACCTGGGATGACGGCCACTGTTTTAAGTGCTCGTAGTACTCTAAAAGTTCTTAGTGCCGATAAATTTCCTAAACCGGGTACCACCATTGTTATATATCTGAAAGGTAAATAAGAAAGAGTCCATTAAGTCCATCTTACCGGACTCTGGGAAATGAATAGACTATTTGAGGAGGCGTACATCTGAAGATTTTCTTCGTTTAGGTGCAAGGGTAGGGGTGACGGGGCAACGTGAATATTGAAGGATACTGAATTGGATGAAACACAAAGAACAATAATACATCGATTAGCAGTTTCTCTGTTTTAACATCTACTTTTAAACGCTGATCCTGCATTGGAATGAGCAAAATGCCACAGGGGTTTAAATATATCTGATCAGAACGAAAATAGAAAGTAGAAAATACTTACGATAGAGATATAACTGCAAAATCTAACCAATTCCATGCATCTCTTAGATACGTAAATTGTCCTAAAATAACTCCTCGTGCCATGATTTTGATTGAAGCTTCCACTGTATATATGCCACTGAAGTAAGGCCTGAGAAAAAAGAGGTTGCGCATTATTGATGATTTCGTCATGTAAGACAACGCGAATTTATACCAAAAGAGATCAAACAACACATGCTCTGTTCCTATATAATCCGAAACTGTTCGCCATAGTATAATCTTACATGATCACTGTGGAAAATCTAACTGTTCAACGGACACATGATCAGTGTGGGGAATCAAACAGTTCGGCAGATATACCATCACAGTGGATAATCAAACAGTTCGGCACATAAACGGTCCCTGTGGGGGATCAAACAGTTTGGCAGATACATGATCACTGTAAGAAACCAAACAGTTCGGCAGAACCATTTCCTTAAAAGTTAGGAAACGTACCAAGAAATATTGCTTGTGATTGGTTAATCCGCTCAACTACGTAGGTAAATATTTCCTTTTGACTGCAGTAAGAAATAGTTATTTTTACAAATCGTCTTTAAGTAATGCCTGAATGAATACAAGTGTTTAGACGATTGCATATTGTGAATAGGAATCCTGAGTTATTTTGTCATAGCTAGCACAAAAAAAAAGACTGTGTCACAGATTCTGCAAGTATAAACGACTTCATATACAAAATATCCGTACCAATTTGTTCGTTTCATAACGTCGTACATTTTTTGAACGATTAATGATGGACCGAAATACCTGTATTAAGTTTTATGCAGGTCAAGTCTTTATTAATGACGTTGACGTTTGCAAACGGTGTCAAATATTTGCAAAATAATGATAGTGAGTTGAATAACGTCTTATTCATTATTCATTAAATGAATGAAAATGAATGGAAACTCGTTGGTTACATTTTCAAGATATACTTACTCTGATGTTTCTGAAAGCTCCTTGTTTGGCAAGGTCATGAAGACACAGTTCACAATAATGGTGAGTATGACGAGGACGCTGAATACCGTATTTACGGTTAAGGAGATAATTACAGATAATAGCCCGAATTAGTAGTTAACCGCCATCGAAATCGACCTCGAAGATCATTGAATTGTAGAACATATAATCGTTTCTCGCAGCAATAGGCCTGGGGCCTGATGACGTAGGCCCCCTACATCCATGACAATAAAATCCCACTTCTATCCCTTGATACAATGCAGGCCTTCAACATCCCTAACAATTGAATGGCTGATGGCGATCGTTATACAATTCAATTAGCCTGTCACCTCCATCATTTACGTGACATCAACTTAATTGACAGCCCGCGGTCCCTGCACTGCCACAGTCGGAAGAGCAAGCTTTAGTTTGGTGTATCGGGTTATATACAGGACTTCACACCTTACAGCACATGTGCAGTGCGTTGACAATTTAATTAGTCTCGTGTTAGATTTCTTAGCTATCATACTATTCGATGATAGATTTCTGGATAAGTGATCACCTGTCATGCAGATGAATGAATGTACAATTTATCACGTGATTGAAAGAGATATAATACGTTATCAGGATTCGAGTCGATTTGAATGAAGATTCATAATTTACACTGACGATCATGACAAATAAAGTCAATGATTATGGACTTGTCCACTCAGTCAACTCGCCTAGTCGACTTCCACTCGACTTGGAATTCATTTGGATAAAGAATAATGGTCAGTGATTAGGATATTGTGTATAGAACATCATCTTGTCTTTCTGACATCATTAAAAACTGTTGAACGATTCTTACTTGTAGGAAACCATCTTGTGTTTGCACTATTTTTATTTCATGCACATTTGCAATTGATGCTTTCATTCGAAATACATGCAGGTTTTTCGATTATTGACGCGGAAATTCTTTTATGGACGACAGCGTAGTATTGAATGTCGGATCTGACGCTTGCTATCCTAACCCTGATAGTGTTGACGAATTTAAAGAAAGGAACATCTACATGTCTTGACAAACTTTTAAAACTTGCAAGAAATTAGCCTATGTTCATATATCTAATTCATATACGACGGCATGATGGTGAATGTATTGCTCAATTCCCACATGTGCAATAAAGACTGGTACACATCTGGGTAGCCGTTTTAGTCTATAAAGCATAGGGAAAAAATCGACCATAGAGGTCCACGTCCCCCGCCAGCAGCACCAGTTATGGTGCATCCACCATAACTGGTGCTGCTGCTGCGGGGGACGTGGATCTCTATGGTCGATTTTGTTTTGGTCGATAATATCCCATATCATTGAATAGGGCTATGATTTTGGAAATGGAGATATATCCAACAGAAACCATGTTGCTTTTTATGCAGAAAGTGCATTTAGAAACTACCATCATTAACGGGAGCCATCTTGGATTACACAGGTAACTGAAAAGCAATCCCAACTGTCCTCTCACCATGTCAAGACACTCCGCAAGTTTAAAGATGATCGATTCAATGGTTCTTGAGTTATTGGTCGGACAAAAAATGTTATAAAGATCCGAAAACGCAAGTTGGCTGATGGCGGCCATCTTGGATTACACAGGTAAATGAAAAGCAATCCCAACCGATCCATTCAAAGCCCGTTCCTTCTCATTCACCAAACGCTATATAGACGATCTTCTCGCTGTCGATAATCGCTGTATAAATGACGCAGTGAAGGATATATATCCACCTTCACTGGATTTGAAGGAAACTACAGACAGCCCTACAGGCACATCATATTTAGATCTATATCTCTATAAAAATGAAGCGGGCATTCTCTCTCGTCGACTTTATGACAAAAGAGATGATTACAATTTCGACATCGTAAACTATCCCTTTCTGGAAAGTAATATTCCAGTGGGACCTGCATATGGCGTATACATATCTCGCTTAGTAGCATTTGCTAGATCCTGTGTTAAATGTGACGATTTTAATCAACGTCACAAAACACTGTTACAGAAACTTATAAAACAGGGCTATTCCACCAAACGCCTCCACTCAAAGTTTCTCAATTTGGCGATACATATCGCATGCTGATAGCAAAATACGAACGTAGCGTACAAGATCTATGGCGCTACGTTTCGTAACTTGTGTCTAATTCCGCTTAACCCGGGGCTAGGGGCCGTATGAACCCATGTACTTTAAGATCCTCATGGTAATCATATGAACAGTCACAATCAAAGCGTGACTGAGATACATCCTTCTTTATATGACGACTTTGCAACGAATATTATGGATTAAGAATACTGATCAGCGATACGGATTTGATATTTTGGAACATGATGATGTCTTGCCGGCATCATTGAAAACTGTTGACCGCTTCTCTCTTGCAGGAAACAAGCCTATGTTTATGTATACTATGATTGTCTTTTTGAATTTGGTGCTAATACTGTTATATGGAATATGGAATAGGTCTTTGGATTATGGACGCGGATATTCTCTAATGGACGACGGCTGAATTATGGATGACGGACTAGACGCTTGTAACTCTCACCGATGTCAAGGCACCCTCCAAGTTTGAAAGTTATTGGTCGGACAAGAAATGTGTGAAGATCCAACTGCTGACAATCCAAGATGGTTGATGACGGTTATCTTGGATTACACAGATAAACGAAAAGTAATCCCAACCGTCCTCTCACCGATGTCAAGACAATCTTCAAGTTTGAAAGTCGGTCGGTTGAATAATTCTCGAGCTTTTGGTCGGAGAAGAGATGTGTAAAGATACAACTGCTGAAATCCAAGATGGTTGATGGCAGCCATCTTGGATTAAGCAGGTAACTGAAAAGCAATCCCAGCCATCCTCTCACCGATGCTAAGAAACTCGCCAAGTCTGAAGTCAATCGGTTCAATAGTTCTCGGGTTATTGGTCGGACAAGAAATGTGTAAAGAGACAACTGCTGAAATCCAAGATGGCTGATTGCGGCCATCTTGGATCACGCAGGTAAGATAAATGAAAAGCAATCCCAACTGTTCTCTCACCAATGTCAAGGCGCTATCCAAGTTTTAAGTCGATCGGTTCAAAAGTTACTGAGTTATTGATTGGACAAGAAATGTGTGAAGATCCAACTGCTGAGATCCAAGAAGGCTGATGGCGGCCATCTTGGATTACGCAGGTAACTGAAAAGCAATCCCAATGTCCTCTCATCAATGTCAATAAACTTTCCAATTTTGAATTCAATCGGTTCAATAGTTCTCGAGTTATTGGTCGGACAAGAAATGTACAAAGATACAGCTGCTGAAATTCAAGATGGCTGATGGCAGCCATCTTGGATTACGCAGGTAACTGAAAGTCAAGTCAAATCAAGACACTCTGCAAGTTTGAAGACGATTGGTTCAATGGTTCTCGAGTTATTGGTCGGACAAAACATGTGTAAAGATGGCTGATGACGGCCTTACACAGGTAAATAAAGAGCAATCCCAGCTGTTCTCTTACCGATGTCAAGGCACTCTCCAAGTTTAAGTTGATCGGTTAAAACGTTACCGAGTTATTGATCGGACAAGAAATGTGTGAAGATCCAACTGCTGACAATCCAAGATGGCTGATTGTGGCCATCTTGGATTATACAGATAACTGAAAAGCAATCTCAACTGTCCTCTCACCGATGTCAAGACACTCTGCAAGTTTGAAGACGATCGGTTCAATGATTCTCGAGTTATTGGTCGGACAAAACATGTGTAGAGATGGCTGATGGCTGCCATCTTGGATTACACGGATAACTGAAAAGTAATCCCAACCGTTCTCTCACCGATGTCAAGACAACCTCCAATAGTTCCCGAGTTATTGGTCGGAAAAAAAATGTGTAACGGAATCACGGAATAACGGAATTACTGAATAACGGAATTGCGGACGCTCGGTGTTTCTAAGTCCCCTCCCCCCACTAATGTGGCGGGGGACAATAACAGGAACGTAACACCTTTTGAGAGTAACTGGATTTATTTGACACGAGCCTTCGCACTGCCGAAGCAAGTTTATCTGCGAAATGTCGTGTCCAATAAATCTAGGAGCTATGTTCGTGTTATTTTTCTGTGTATAAGTGAGAAATAACTGGAAATAATACATAATCAATAAGTACATGTTGTTTTCAAAAGTAAATAACAGAAGAATGGGCACAAGAATAAAAACCGTTCTATTCGAGCAAGTTTTCCTTGCCAAATCTGGATAAGTGACGTGTCTGTGTAGATAAGCAACAAGTTTTTCTCGTAGTGGGTCCAGCATTGCCATGAACGACGGAAGTCCTCCTGACGCGTAAATCGAGAAAGTAAATGTTTGCTTTCACTTCAGGAAATACCGGAAGTTGATGAGGGGCGTGGAAGACGCGCACGCATAAAAAAGTGACAATTTTTCTTGTTCGCTTTCTACACGGAGATGATTCCTTGTTCCCTCGTTCACTTCTCAAGAAAAAAGCTAGCATGGCCAGGTTTTGAACAAGTGCGAAGTAAAACTTGCCCGTGTAGAACGGGTTTAAAGAGTTGTGCAATAAAAGGATATGGATGGACGAGTATGTAGATAGCCGCGCGGCGGAAAGTGCTGAATGGGCTTAGTATATACATAGCGTTCGTGGCACTGAATCTGTACACGGTTTTGTCTCTTCCGACAACACAGATTGTCTGCAATAAAATAATAAATGCAAGCAATTAGATTATCAAAATCATTGCAACCTCTGAATGAGCTATCTGGATTTACCTTTATCTACAGCCTTGAGAAGCCTGGTAAAGGATGATCCACGGACTTGTCAGTGCTTCCAATGACACTGTTATTGCTTGCCACTTGCAGGCGGCCTTGCAAATGCTAGCCATATGAATACGGTCTCGATGTTAGCCAGCTGTTTACGGCATCGTGGATTTTGCTCCTTGTCGGCGGCTTTGTCGGTTATAGTCTTTCGAGTGGGTCTTTGTCCATGGTAGTCAGTTGTCTATGGCATCGTAGAAGCTAGTCAATTTTTGACGGCTTTGTCAATGATAGCTATTCGAATGCGTCACTGTCTATAAGGCATCGTGAATGCGGACAAACAACACATCGGTCACATCGACCGTCACGTCAGTCACATCGGCCGTCGGTCACATACATAGTCACATCGGTCATAAAACAACATACTATCTGAATCCGAAACAAGAACTGATGATGAGAACGTTTGATGAAAAAATTTGTGGTATTGCCACAAGGAGATGTCGTTTATAGTAGAGCCGCGCTGACCTCTGTCATTCAAGAATCATGGTAGTATTTACTGAGGATATTGCGGACATGCCATGTAGAAAATAACTATACCACCCTGGAATTGTTGCCCATTATTCAGATAACGTCGATGTTTTATCGACATAAAATGGTGGGTTTCTTACGAGTTGGGTATTTCTTCTTTATTTATTTTTTATGGCTTTCTTTCTTATTTCGATGCATTTACATCTTAAATAGAGGAAGCTTTTGTTCAGTTTTGCCAATTTGTGTTCCGGAGCTCAAGGTTACTTTGGGAGTATCGTAAGTAACTTCCCCATACTGTTCAACTTACCTTCTTGTTTTGGTAGTATTCGTCTAAATCTTCTAGCGGTTTGCCCACGCATTTCATCGGGAAGTAGTCGTCAAAGGAGGGCGGGAGTTTTTTGCCCACTTCGAGTTTGGGATTGGGTTTCAGTTCGGCCTCCCCGTGCGAGGACTCGTCCTCGTCGTCCGAGTCGGTCACCTTCTCGGCCCGTTTGTTCGCCCGTTCCTCGGCGATTCGTCGTTCAATATTGAACAGACTATCGCGGGTGAACGGGCGGAACAACTTATTGGCCATCTCCTCGTTCAGCGTCATACTGTCGATTGTTGTTGTTCTTCCCAAGGTAACGGTATCATCTGTATGAGACAAAATATAAAAATGCAGATACATTATTTCTCAAAGGGGGAAAAAGAGAAGCAGATTTCTACATTTTAATGTATTGATCGATGAACTGTTATAACTGCAACGCGGCAGTTCAGCTCAACCTCCCCACAGCGCATGCTCCGTTTCACAGGCACACTCCTCCAAACTGCCCACAGTTGTTAGAAGAACCACTGCGTGTTTTCATTACCGTTGACCTTGATGGGGCACGCGCTTTTGTTTATCTAAGACCTGATCACTTCCATAAAGCTTCCGTGGCCGCGCAGTTGTTCTACTACCATCGTTGAGCCTGCCGTCTTTGTTAGAGTATCGCGAATTAAATTTATAGTTATAACACTCAAATAGATGTATTTCGATATCTAAACAATAACAAATATAACGAACTGGCTGTTGCAGATTCAAGACGTCATCTCGGGTAAAGAGGATATCTCGTGCTGGAAGGGGAGAGATTCGCCCGCCTCCACACATTAGAGAGCGATTGGGGGCTGGGATTGAATACGACAGCTTGCGGCTCAGCTCAGTGAGCAGGTTGCCACTCCTCTTATCTGGATCCCTGCCTCAAATAGTGAAAGTTGACCTTGATGACGGAATGTTTGACAAATATCGCTTTTAATATTCACGATGTCATTAACGGCGGCGTGCTGCACGTGCGGGAATCTTGTTTGAAAATCTGACTGGTGGTTGGGGTAATATTTATGTCCCGGCGAGGTGGTTGATTTCAACTATCCATGAGTGGTGAAACCGTATCCCAAAAATGGCATCTCTTCCATTGTGCTTTCAAATCTCGTTTTTACAATAAATATATGCAGCTGCGTTATTACTAATGGATACATCCGGCGAACTAGCTGGTGTTTCGGCAAGAAATTTTCCTTTTTTTCTGGTCAGGCCACGCGTTGTTTTGAAATTTGCGTGTCATTTTTTTCTCAAAATTTTCTGATAGAGTTACTAATATAATACTTTATATAATATCACTCCTCTGACATATATAATGTTAAATACAACACTTTCATTTTAAAAGTGTTGCACACTGAGTTGGTCGTCAAACATCAGCCCTATGAATACAGACTAGGTATGGTGGAGGTGGTTGGTGTGACTAGTGAATCATTAGGCGCATGCTTAACATATTTACAGTTCATCCAACAAAATTAAAATTCACGAAACGCTGTTATTAACCAATCAAATACGAGGATAATCAGAAATGCACAACGCACGTGCAGAAAATACAATTCCTGCTCTGACTGATTAGTCATTATATTTAAGTGGATATGGATGTCACAGATTTATTCACCCCAAATGCACATCCTGTTTTACAACAGCTGGAATTTTCCCTGGATAACCGAAGAGTGGGTTTGTAGCTTGGCCACCCACATGGAGACCATATAGAGTAAAGGCATGTCACCATACGCTTGGTGAACCGTATGGAGTAAAGGCATGTCTCCGTACGCTTGGTGAACCGTATGGAGTAAAGGCATGTCGCCATACGCTTGGTGAACCGTATGGAGTAAAGGCATGTCTCCATACGCTTGGTGAACCGTATGGAGTAAAGGCATGTCGCCATACGTTTGGTGAGCCGTATGGAGTAAAGGCATGTCTCCATACGCTTGGTGAACCGTATGGAGTAAAGGCATGTCACTATACGCTTGGTGAACCGTCTTGAGTAAAGGCATGTCTTCATGCGCTTGGCGAAACGTATGGAGTAAAGGCATGTCTTCATACGCTTGTTGTACCGTATGGAGTAAAGGCATGTCACCATACGCTTGGTGAACCGTCTTGAGTAAAGGCATGTCTTCACACGCTTGGTGAACCGTATGGAGTAAAGGCATGTCTTCATACGCTTGTTGAACCGTATTGAGTAAAGGCATGTCTTCATACGCTTGGTGAACCGTATAGAGTTGAGGCATGTCTTCATACGCTTGGTGAACCGTATAGAGTTAAGGCATGTCTTCATACGCTTGGTGAACCGTATAGAGTTAAGGCATGTCTCCATTGGTGAACTGTACCGTTGTTGTTGTTGCTGTTGTTACCTTGACTATAGTTATAATAATGGCGACCTGTTCCAGAGGTTGATACACATCAAATGTTCAGTATCACCTATAGGCGAAGAGTGATAGACAAGGTGTAGCTCTGTGTAGTCTTACCTGATAAGTTTAGCAAACAACCTTCATCACCGACACCGATGCATCATGGTGTATATCCGCATCACCTACTCTGCAAAGACAGAATAAATAATTGATTATTGGGACTATGTTATTAGACTTTAATGAAAATCAATCTATAGCTTCGACAAACAGATCCCTATAGAAAGGATTTATATCTCGGATTATGGTCATCAAATTGATACAAAACTACAGCAAGAATGGTCGCCAATACCGATATATTGGAAGGAATGGAAAATTGCTATTATGGGCTTAAGGGAGTAGATCACGTGTTGCACTGTTAATTCCATGGTCAGTGAAGTAACCAGTTACATTGTTCCTTTGTCCTTAGTTAAGGATAGCTGTCCCCTTAGATGGTCAAAACTGGTCATTTTTTTTTTTATTTCTGCATTCAAATATTCACTATTTCCTCTAACAATTGGTGAAAAAATGAAATCAAAATTATATAAATAGAAGTGCTTCAATATTAGGTTTAAAAATTTAGTTTCCGAGGCACTGGAACAATTAAACAGATTGCCTTAGCTTGGGCTTGGCTACTATTATTTTTGTCTGTTAAATTTCCCTTTCCAAAACTCATTTCCGCAGTATTATGGCAAGCTAATTATCTATTAGTCCTACTTATTTACATTAATCTACCCCCTTCTGATCAAAACCATGCAAACATCCGTATTTTTGTTTCTAATTATAACAGTGACACTGAACCGAGTGTTGTTGTTACACTGTATTTTGAAAATATGTGAAAACCGTATGCCCGCGAGGATAATGTGGCTGCATGTGCAGTGCAATTAGTCCCTGGACTATACAAAAATAAGCTCCTTCGAAATGCAGAAATAGAATAGTTACCATAGACAAAAACTGATACAGACGATTAGATTTTGACCGTAAATTTGCCAATGAATTGTTGCCAAGTTTCCAAGTGATAGTAAACCCTCCGACGAGTGAAGGAAAAATGAAAGACAAATTTCAACTGTATCCAAATATATTTTTACTTCATGCGATTTTTTCTACCAAGACAATTTGAATCTTGCATTTAATTTCCTCGATTTTGGTGAAACATGAACATTGGAATATGGGGTCTGTGTTGAAACTCAAAGTATACACACCTTAAGCATGAGTCAAGCATTGGAAAGTGCATACAAAGTTAAAAATATTAGGGCAGTGTGACGTCACCTTTACTCCGACGAAGTGAAGGTAAAATGAAAGCCAAATTTCAATTAATAATTAACGAGGTCTGCAGATGGCATGACTCCCAGTCTCTCTTGTGCCTTGTGAACATTTTCGTCTTGCTTTCGTATCATTCAAACCTCATCACTGCACACTGATTATAACTCATCACCGCACACTGATTATTGCAAGCCGGTGATTATACTGCCACTCGGTTTAAATAAAGAACTTGCCGAGAAAAAATGTTATTCTGTTGTGGGATATTTTTGGGGTCTGAAATATCGGTTTATCAGCTTCTTTATTTGTCAACAACCAACATGTTTAATTTGTTCGACCTCATGAAGCAGATCGATTTTCGATGTCTGAAGTGTTTTTAAATCTGCGCCTTTACCTAAACGAAAGACATGGACATAGACGTTCAGTACAACGCTCCAATGATATATACAGTACACCGAAAAATACCATATTCCTTAAACAAGCTTTCTTAAAAACATTTCCTTAAAATCCAAGAAATATACTATTATTTTTGGAATATAGGAATATATGTCAGAAATTTTTAACATTATTCCTTATACGTGAGTAATAATCATTAAGTACTTCAAGGAATTCAAACATTTTTCCTTATGCTGTTAAGGATAATTCCTTAATAATCAACTAATATTGCTCAATATGTTAAGAAAAGGTGCTGCCAATTGAATTTCTTGAAGATTATTCCAAAACTATAACACCTTTTCTGGAATGTATCCCTACCCTTCGTATGTTACGAAATTGTCCCAAAATAAAAAAAAATCAGGGATTTTTAAAGAAAAGAATATTAAGGAATTGTGTTATGCAAAAGTGCCAAATGCAAAAACAGAGTGGAACTGAACGGTATGATAATACAACCATGCAAAGATACTGTTCTGGTTGGGCAGTATTCAGCTATAACTGCAATTCACATGGGTTCTTTGCATTATCAGATTGGCCAATATTTGTACCAGTCGAGAGATGAATGTGAATGGCGTTCTCGATTATAATGGTGTCACTTGAAAGATGCGTTAACTCAGGTTAACATGTAAACCTTATACATTTGTTCGACCTTGATTTTGTCTGAAGCCTTCCGATTGGTCTTCTGGGGGTATTCCCTCAACTAGTTCCTTAATTAAAGTAAATGAGCAAAGACTCCCACGCGACATCGCACGACGTTAAGGTCACCCGGTGCAATATTTGCTGTAGCACAAACAAATGAATGGTAGTGCCCACGCGCATTAGCACACTTTAAGCAAAATGTCACGGTCAGCAAATACTCGGCAACAACAACGACATAAAATAACAAGGATTTTGTTGTCATCTTGAATATGTCGTAAAAATAGAGAAAACAAGCTTAAGGTCTTTGTGATAATTAAGGGTATTCGATACTTAAAATCAATAATATTTCCTCCCAATAGAAGAAGAAAGACGCTTATTCAGTTAATGACCAAATAATTGTTTCGGACTTCAAAGCATTTTTGAAGCGCCAGTGTGTGTGTTGGATGAAACCACAGGGCATTGGAACTAAAATCTCGGGGTGGAAGGAGCAGAAAATCGAGAGGAGTGTCTTGTTATATATGGTCTCTGTACGAAACCACTTGACGTGGGGAGGGGGCTAAGATTCACGATTTCGCAAAATAAGTCAAATTCCCGATAGCACATAACACCACTTGGACACATAACATCATTTGGACACCTAACACCTTATAGGCACGAAATGTGTCATTAAAACGCCATATGGCCCGGGGTATAGTTCATGTACGAGGTGATACGGCTTTTCAACTTAACATGTTAGCAAATAGAACAATGGCCGACCACTTGCCCATTTGCCACTATTGGAAATGCAGTAATTTCACATATCACTTCATTTTACATGAGCGATCTAGTTTCAAAAGGAGCCAGTCAGCGAAATCGAGAATTTACACGCGCTTCCAGAAAACTTTGCGAAAATCGGGAATGTTTGTTCTTCTATTTTCATTTTTCTTACAAACACAAGGATATAGGGTTCTTTTTATAGTGAAACATTCCACTCCGTTCTCTACAGACCGCAATGTGTAAAAATATTATATTATATTGCATTGGGTCGTTGTGCTGAATCATCAATGCAGCATCGTGAAGTTTCTATATGACAATTTCGAAAATGATGGAATAGAGCGGTTAGCAGTTATCATTGATTATGACTGGTGATGAAGTGACCGGAGTTATCTCGACGCCCGGAAACATGAAACAATTTAACCGAGCTGCGGCACAACAGTTTGGGCCGTTTTATGAGGTCAGGCGAGTCCTCTCTTGGCCCCAGAACGGTCTATCACGACTCGTGCCTCTAAATGTCAGATATTCCCTCGTTGATCGATTTAAACATGAGTAATACACACAGTCTAGCCCCTGTAACAGTAGTTCTGCGAACGGTGATTCGATGTTAGCAATTTGAGAAAAATACCATATATTTATTCCGGTGTCGCAAAGCCATAGCCTTGATTCCAAGTGGTATATACGCGTATGCTGACTAGATAAATCATTGTCTCTCGTTAGACATATCTTGTTTGTCATCTCAAAGTGTTTGCTCATGAAACTATTCTGACAAACTCTCTGATATAATATGCAATGTTTATGTACGTCCTGTGGACACCTTGCCAATAGCCGTGAAACTTGTTGACGTTTTATCCTTCTTTCTATCCCATGATGCATTGTGCATCATTCCCACAATGCAGCACAGTGATGTCACGAGGTTCAGTGTCTATCGAGTTTTAGTTTTAGCGGTGGTAACATATTTGGATAGCGTTCCAATCACAATGTCATTCAAGCTGATGTTCTGACCGCATTTCCCTGAAAGACATTCCAAACACCATGGTTGATCCTCTGAAGTTATGGTGTCTCCGTATCTCGGATTCTTATTTCAGATGTTCTATAACTGAATGACAGACAGGCACGGCTACTAGCATTCGAAATTCTCGTGGAACTCCGGTGGGAGATATCCAAAGATGAACTAGATGGACTCCATATTGGACTAAAAGAGTCCATGTGACTTCTGAATGAATCATGTGACTAGTCAAGACGTGACTGGCAGATCCCAAAACAAACGATAACGTCACTGTACTGGGAATATACAAATAAAATGAGGCACGTTGAAACTGAAAATTTGTGATTTTATATTTCGTATGGGTCATAATTTACATCATTGTCAGCAACCTGTAACCATCTCGGTCATCTATACGCAGTAAGACTGACCCTGGAATCGTGTGTATCCATTCTCAGCCTACTTTCGGCAACTGCAAGAGGGAATTTCATGAAACCATCGCATCTGGAGATTTGTAAGAAATTCATGTCAAGATTTTCTGGAGATTGACCATCTTGGAAAACCGCACATCTCGGAAAACCCGCACATACTCCTCATCCGGCCGCATGCATAGTTTCAGAGACAGCCACTACCGGAGGGCTAGCGCAGACATCGCTGTTATCTAAGCGACAATGATCAGTCCACCTTTCCAGATTTCCGCTCGGCATTTCCGAATTGGCTATAACCACCGGTTTGAGTGGAAATACTTACATGAACAGAAGGGCTGTATATAGTGGTGTAACATGTAATAGATAACTTTTTAGTGGTGTATACGAAGGCAAAACATAAAGAATCCATTCTTTCAGAAAGGCTGATGATGCTACATGAGCTACATGGTAAAAATAACACTTAAATTTTGAATTATGTTTGACATCGGTGATAGAATGTAAAGTGAAACGTCAACAAGGAGAACTCGACAGATCTGTTGAACAGGGACTCGTTACCGTTGTTAATTGGATAATTAGGTTGATTATAGGGGGGAGCGGGTCGAGGTAGGGAATAAATGGATCCCTACCTCGACCCCCCCCCCCCCCCCCCACTTATAATCTCCATGATCTGTTCGATATATCACCGGAGAGGTGGGAAGCAAAATGAATTGCAGCGATTTATGCACGGGTTTCCTTTAGATGATAAACTCATACGGCGCATGCACGGCGCATGCACGGCGCATGCCCTGATATAAACCTGAAAACAGCTAGGCTATTTCCATAGCAGACTGGACCGCTGACGTGTGTAGCTATAACCTGCCATAGACGTCTGGGTCCGACTATTCTATAACCTGCCATAGACGTCTGGGTCCGACTATTCTATAACCTGCCATAGACGTCTGGGTCCGACTATTCTATAACCTGCCATAGACGTCTGGGTCCGACTATTCCTATGGGGATAATTGGAATAATAGTACAGTGTTCACTAGGATATATTGACAAGAATAACGCGGAAGAAATTGTTTCACTGTGACATTTACGAGACTTGCGTCGAAGTTCAATTACGATAGGACATGCATTGAGTACGGTTTAACGGGAAAGACGGTTAATTTTTCCGCTATCCGATATTGTGTAAAGATTCTTGGATTTCGCTCGTAAAATAGCCTTCCGTTTTGAGGGCTTTTCTTCAGCCTTCCTCTGTATTGCCTCGTATATAACGGAAATGCGGAGAGTTACGTAACTGGCAATTTTAAACCAATGGAATTGCATGAAATCAATTTCTCTTGATCGAATCTCCCCATGCCCAGTGTCCTTATTTGGTATGTGATTAGGTTATGTAGCAGCTCCGAATGTAAGGCTCGACAGTTACTTAAAGGCATGGAGACCTCATTATTTGCCATCATTTTTGACAGTCACACACGTACAAACAGACAGATTTTAATCCGTTGAAGAAGAAAAAAAAAACGGATGTCAAATAGAAACAAATGATTACAACTAAAAAAATCTGCTCTGCCAAATTATTCATGTGCAATTAAATATTTCAAAGAATACTTATTTCGAAGAATAAGCGTTTTGTACATTATCCAATTTAATACACTCCGCCGCCCATCATTTATTAAGGATGTCCGCTGGTGGCAAATCAAAGTAATTAACTTTTTCAATAATGTGTGTTGTTGCATTCATAATTGTGTAACATGAGGAAAAGCGAAGAAAAAAATATAGGTTGGCGTGCATTTTTTAACGGAAGGCAACAGTAAGTGGACTGACCCATGCCCCATTTGATAACTCAGAAAACATAGGGAATAGCCCTAGTTTCGAAGCATATTCATGAAAAATTCATATAATTAGTATTTAACTTTTTCTAATATTCTAGCTGTTTGCAGATAATCACAATGTCTATCAAAATTTATCAAATTGGATAGATGTTGCTGTACAAAATTCTCAGCTACAAGGCTTTTAAAGGAAATTCCCATATCTCAACCTAGGGAAGGGAGATAACACAATAGAAAAAACAGGCCGGTAAAGCCAAAAATCACCAGCGGACATCCTTACAAAGATATTTCTTTTTATCCCTTCACACCGAGCCTTCATTTCGGGCACTCTGGAAAAACTGATTGATAAGTTACCCCTCCCCCTCTCCCGTCTCCAACGTCATTGTT
The DNA here is from genome assembly GCA_036873755.1 of Hanleya hanleyi. NCBI lineage: Eukaryota > Metazoa > Mollusca > Polyplacophora > Lepidopleurida > Hanleyidae > Hanleya > Hanleya hanleyi. The sequence continues at coordinate 44,196 of JAVTVY010015351.1, forward strand.
ATGACATTATCAGGACATATCATGAAGAAACACAATTTCAATCTAGTTGAAATACATCTTAGTATACTAGATTCCTTATCCGGAATCCATAACCGAAAGTGAATAGATTTCTTAAGTTAAACTGACAATCTCGGCCCTTTTATCGACTGCGACAGACACTTCAGTTTGAGATTTGCAAGATAGACAGAGGATCTGGATCATGGTAATCTCGAGAGGTGACGTATGTCACAGAGAAATTTGAAAAGAAGAAAATAAAGTGACGTATCTATCCCCACTGATAAACCATGGGGAATAACTCAACGTAGTGTATCTGTCGTAAAGCAAAATAAGACGGAAATATCAACCTAACGTGTCTGTCGCGGAGGAGAATTCGAAAGGACAAATTCAAAATGACCTATCAATAGCTTAGTAGGAAAGAAAACTAATTCAATATAGCGTATACGTCGTCTACAAAATAAATACATTATATAGATAGAATATAGAATATTGTACACACTGTCAGAAAGACTGAGCCAAACTGACCCAATATTTTGGGTATATAGACATGACGGCCCCAGAAATTTTGTGTCAAGTTGGATCTAAAATATTTTGGTCAAAAGGACTCAAAAAGTTTGGGTCAAAATCGAATTTGACCCATATTATTTTGAGTCAGTCACGTCTATACCCAAAATTGGCGTCAGATTGAATCAATCTTTCTAAGGTGCATCAAATTATCCATGTATTGTATTTTAAAAAAATATAAAAATGGTGTTTTTGTCCCAAAATTGCACTAGATAAAACTCTGACAGGCCAAGGAGGAAGAATCATTCTGCTATCACTTACATGCACATGAATATGAAGGAATAACCCATTCTTTAGGCTACTGTATGAGAATGGTTCAAACGATATTTGTTGCGTTTTGATCACTGGAAGACGAATGACGTAACAGAATAACACTGAATATTCCAAGTACATGTTGGGTGCTTCGAAGTTTCATTGTTAAATTATAAATTCAATTTCATTACCTAAATCCGAAATAAATGCGTTTTTATGATGGAATTCCCCATTCGGGCATTTATTCCCATCTCCGAAATGTGCACGGCGGGTGATTCGCCATAACTGACTCGGTGACAAAGGAGATGGTATCATTGTAAGGCAGGGTTTTTGCCCACAGCCAGCCGACTCATAGGAATGTACATTTCTTCTCTCCATTGCCAATCGCAATGCAATGTACAACTTGTCGTCGGCGGCAACTGTTAATCAACGGACTGAATGTTACGGTGAACCATGATAGCTTCACATACGTTCGGTACCAAGACGTTATTATTTCATCACGTTGCAGTCGATTTTATATGCACAAATTGGAGAATAAATACACAATTTAGGCGAATATATTGCCGTTGTAACAGGTAGCGACTGATCGTTCGATTTCAACGTTTGACTGGCCCGTAATGTCCACACGGTATCGTGTCATCGGTAAACAATATTTATTTTACTTTTAATTGGTTCATTATGATAGCCTAAAATCTTATTTCAGATATACTGAATGCAATTTTGTTTACAAAAATGAGAAAGATTGAAATAACTTGTCGACGTCACACATGTTGACCTCCTGGGATTCGAAATCGGTAAGAGAAAATTTCGAGGCGCTTGTGATCCAACGTGCGTATCCACTACACCACGAAATACGAACAACTGTAACAGGCTATTTTGTCACTTTAATATACTTACGAAAACTTCAAACGTTATGAATCATAACTTTTCATTTTTTAGTATGGAGGACCCCTTGGACTAAAAAGATCTTCCAGCAGTGGGAATATAATGTTAGCACACAACGCCAGGTTAAATGGCGTTCTGGTCCAAGGGGTCCTTCGCGTCTAAATACGTGTCTGAAAGACTCGATTTAGACTCTTTTTTCACGAAATAGCACAAGCTGTGGATTTCAGTTTCATGCGATAACTAAAATCATAGCGCAATCGCACTAAAACTATCACATAATGTGTACTTATATTTTATCTTGCCATTACATTAAAACCCAAGTATTTTTAGGACATTTTATTTTTTCGAATTCAACCGCATCACGTATAGGCCAAAATCCCGCCTTATCGTACCATCACCTTTCAGAAAAAAGGAAAAATACCAGGGTTTCTTGTTGCAGTATATTGGGAATGAATTACGTAAACGTTCTGGCTGGCTAACACCTATACTGTCGACGAGCACGAAAGGCAAATATTGAAAAACCTTATAAAGCCTTTCCACGTTTTGAACAGTCGAGCAGAACCGAATCGATGTGGGACTATCCTTTTGAAATACAAGACAAGGCGGTTCATTTGAGGATTGAGTCCGGAACAGCCTTCAAGATACATTGTACTTGATTGGGTATTCCTGTCAGTATAGTAACTGTCAGATACAAGCTCAGCATCAATCGATGGGGAAGGAAGGAGCTCTATCTTTTCTGACGTCTCTTTTAAATTCCGCACGTCAAATCGCCTATCAGAACGGATAGATTGCCGGGTCACCCAGTTGAAGTGCAATATCAACAAAAAAGGGAAAAGCGGCTTTTGGAATGCAAAAATGAGATAAGGCATACAGAGATGGTATAACAATGCAGTACAGGTACGGATCTTGTATTTAGATTGAATGAAAATATGATTGATGCTCAAAATTCTCTAAAGACGAAAAACAGGAACAGCGCCGACATTATGGAATAACTCACATAGCAAGCCAAATTTGGAATAGGCAGAAATGGCAAAAAAAAAACCATGATAGCCAATTCATTACATCAATATATGAATTCCTTTTACGGAAAATGAAACATTTTTTAAGCTAGTCACGCTATGTTGTGTAGATAGATGCTATGCTAAATCCACTCCTGGCATTGTATCGATCCCATGTTAACCGAGTTGCATAATAATTGAGGAATGACGTTTTAGGAAATTTACTTCGCGTGCGAGAGTCTGTTCAACTTCAACGCCTGGCTAGATATTCCTCCTGCTGTCTTCGCTAGCGTATTTTCCGATCGAAATTTCATCAGTTTTTGCTGGTTTTCTATCCGTGCTCGACAAGCGAGGAAGGAATGTGGAACAGTCGAGAACGGCAGTCAATGGAATTATCCATACCGCAACACGAGTCCCGCAATCCAGGAAGGCCGCCATCGAGATTGCCTTTATAAATAATCACTAAGCGATTGGAGGGCCCTCTTTCGTTCGCAGATTCTTTCTGCAAAGCACCTCGGGCTTCTAGATTGACCGAACGTCTTAAAGAAGTTTCGTTGAATGAAGATACTGTATTGAATGAATAATTCTCACAAAAATGAAACCTAAACATCTGAGAAGGGTTTGGCGTCATCCAGAGGTTACGAGGAATGACCTAATTCCACTTGAGAGAACCTCTTCATAACAAACAGGGAAAGCGTATTAGGCAAGTGTCCTTGGCATAGAATCTATTATTGCGACGGTTCTCAATGAGCGATGGAACGATGGAATTCTTAACTGAGCTGAGCTGAGCTGCCCTGGATATATAGGTGCAGTAAATCATTGCTCCGTCACATTACCTCTGAATCATCTCGCCAAAAATCATTCTAGAGGGAGCTGCACAGATAATCCTCCCCATCAAATATACTTATATTCAGTTAACGAGCCATAACGACGTTTCAGTGGATAGCAGCATTAAATGGATTTGAAAGCAATGAGTTGGTCGATGGCGATAAAACTGTGGGCAGCAAAGGGTGTGTGTGTCCGTGTATTCCCTAGAAACCCTTAACATTGCGCATTTTTAGTGAGATATGCGGATGTGTATTTGTACTTTCTCGGTGGTGGGATTACTTCCATGCTCATAAATATTAATCATATACACATGTATGGATTTTTGTTGAAACTTCCACTTCTAAAGCACTCGGAATCTCTCCGTGGAATGTCGCTAAACATAAGGGTAAATGGCAACAATGCCACGTCTCGGCGTTTGCTCTGCTGTAGCACGAAACTGGGCCAATATATTCACGGTATTAGGCTAAACGCGTATGTTGTAGGTAAATGAAACGGAAATCAATATTATTCACCTTGAAATTTAACTTTGAAATCACATCTCCGGAGGAACATGATTTAACAAATTAGGTGGAAAACCTCAATATTTAATTATTGCATATTTCAGATTAAATTCTATATCTCATATATTTCTCCTAAGAAAAATGTCGAACAATAGAAACGACATTGTGTTCGTACCTTCCGCTCCGCCTTCTAGATCCTCTGTGTATCTGATCCCGATGCGGTCACGTGATTTTGTAGCCTCAGTTTGAATATTGGCACTGTCTGTGTGACTTTTTGCGAATTGTGGGCATAATTTTAAATGTATTATCAGCCCTAAACAAACCATGTTTGTATGGATTCATATTATTTGTTGTATATTCAACACTTATATATCAATTATGTAATAGATATCATTCCTTCCACCAAATTCTGGTGAATATCCTTGCGCAAATGTCTGGACACCACGCACGAGCCTACAGATCGGCTTCACGACACCAAAACCAACGTTCATCATCATACGATATAATTTAAAACATACTATTCCTTGAGAGAGCCCTGTTACCAAACGTTTCTCTTTTTTTTGACCTGGGACGATAAAATACGGGGACAGATTCAGTAAAGCTTATACGGTATAGCTTCTCGCTTCGATATAGCCATACGGATTAACCACCAAAATCCTGCAACCGGGGGACAAACCTATAATATAACTTGAACGAATGCCTACCCGAACAAAATCCGAAAGGGTTAAAACAGGTAGCTGCAGCCCACACGATTAATATCGTAAACTTGAAGACTTATAGTATTATAATTACAATTTTTTTTTTCGATTAGAATAAAATGAATACCGCAACATAAGTTAAATCCTCAAAACTAAAAATAAGAGAGATCCATTTTTGATATAACAATCGACACAGATATTCAAACTATACTTACATATAGTATTGGCTATCGGTACGGTCCACGGGTAAGAACAACAACAACACTGTAATCATAGCGCTCAGTGGAAGAGACAGGCACGATCATTCTCATAGGATAATTGCGACAAACTGAACTATTGTTTATAGTATATGGGGTAAGTGCAAACAGATGTGGGCTGAATAGCCCCACCATATCCAATTGTTGTGAAATTATCGATTTAAGGTTCAGTTTCGATATTAGGGCGCAGTATACCTGTGTCTCATATCTGACACCCACCTTTTATGAGGCAATAGATAAACTGATTAACCGACCATGAATGCTTGATGCTGATTCTTGTTGATCTCTAGATATCAGTTACACGGTATGGTATAACTGACACTTCGATCTAATTATCGATTGTATTAATTGGCAGTATCGACATATGGTGACATACTCGCAGAAGCAATAACAAGGTGATCTGTATTTGTTATAAATACTGTTATCAGTTTGTTTTGTCCGACATTCATGTACCTCCTTCAGAGAGTCAGATTGGCTGGTTGTTCTTCAAATTTTCCCAGAAGCCAATGAACAGATTGGATTTTGTTTTGAAAATTTGAATTGTCCAATCAAGTTATCAAGTCATTTTTACATGTATAATGTTTCCGAGTCAATAGTTGGACGATAGTTTTACAACCATCCACACCTAAAGATGGTGAGTTACATAAAAGAAAAACAGTTAATCAAAAATAATAAAAAAGCAGTAAACAGTTAAGAACGATGTTGGGAATTATAAACGAATTCTAACATGCTCCACGTTATAGCCGTGCGCTGATTGGTCCAGACCTCAAAACATACGGAGATTATCACACGATAAACTTCATTTGTTTGTTGTCATCTGTTTACATTCACGTGCCGAACTGGTGACGTCTAATTCTTGTGACGCAGTGCCACAAAGTTGAGCGACGATTGGTTCATTCACTGCGCAGTGGGCGGAGTTCACACAGCTGCAGCTCGTGAACGAACAGCACGCGCGAGCATGGCCTGCAAACCAGTCACGAAATTCTCGCATCAAAACGGGACAAGTTTGCAGAAAAGTTGCCATTCCGCTTATGAAATGAGGAAATATTTATCATTGTGCATGTCAGAATGGAGTTAATGACCTTCTTAGTGAATATTATCGTGTAATAATTTTTCGATGTTTAGTTTTAGACCTCATCAAAAAACCTCGCGGCTGCGCCGCTCGGTTTTTTGATTGACGGTCTAAAACAAAACATCGAAAAATTATTACACGATAATTTTCACTAAGGCGGTCATTAACTCCTAAGTAAACCAGGTCTAATTGTTAGGGTAGTCGAGGTAGTTAATTTGTCAGGGACAGTCTAGAAATTCAAGGAAGTTGATAAGAATTCGAAAAGATTTTAACAAGAGTGCGCGGAAACTATAGGGCAATTTAACTCAGATCAGAGCAGTTCCTTGAAACTTTTGAAATTGGCCATGATTTAAGTGAATGACCAGGTTGTCGATCACTTTTGAATTGGTCAATCGTCAATGTCGTTGAAATCACCCACAAGCCTTGAACGGCCGTGGCTAGATTTCAGGTTACGGGTTTCAGATCTATGTATATTATTGCTAGCACTAATCAACATATACTTTCGCGCAATTTTTTTATCGAAATAAAACATAGTTTACTAGCTGGGATAAAAAAATCATATTCAATTTGAATCAAGGCACAAGATATGGGTATCAACAGTAAAATATGAACACTTATCGTATGTCATGACTTATTAATGTTTGAATCCTATAATGTTTACTGCGCCTGGCCTCTCGCTTTAAGGAAGGACTATTCTAAACAATACTGTAGGCGTACATGGACATGTTATAACATATGTGGGACCAATATCTTCATAATGCCATATACAGAATAAATCAATACAATTTACCAGACGACTGATGTTTACAAGCGGCATTCTTCATCTTTCAAGAGTTATTGTCATTGGACGTATAACACCAGTTAGTGATAGCATAATATAAAATGTCGTGGGAGATATATACACGGGAGTGGCGCCTCGTGTCGTGGGAGATATATACACGAGAGTGGAGCCTCGCGTCGTGGGAGATATATACACGAGAGTGAAGCCTCGTCTCGTGAGAGATATATACACGAGAGTGGAGCCTCGCGTCGTGGGAGATATATACACGAGAGTGAAGCCTGGTGTCGTGAGAGATATATACACGAGAGTGGAGCCTCGCGTCGTGGGAGATATATACACGAGAGTGGAGCCTCGCGTCGTGGGAGATATATACACGAGAGTGAAGCCTCGTCTCGTGAGAGATATATACACGAGAGTGGAGCCTCGCGTCGTGGAAGATATATACACGAGAGTGAGGCCTCGTGTCGTGAGAGATATATACACGAGAGTGAAGCCTCGTGTCGTGGGAGATATATAGGGGAGATTAGGGTACAGTGGAACATGGGGCACAGTGGGTCAAGCTGTCTAGCTCCCATGTCAAGGACAGGAAGCACATTATATATTATCAGCAGAAAGCCACCACCACCATACAGCTTCTATACTGATTACAAATGAAAACTGTCATTGGTAAAAAATTAGGGGCAAAACATAAGTTTTTGAGCAGTCCAAGTAAATCTTTAGGACCGAGGATGATATTTTATTACACCAAGTTTTCTGAAGTACTTCATTGCTGTTTTGTTACTATTGAGAGAGGATGGACAAAATTACAATTTAATTATATCGATTTATTATCTCAGATGTATGTTTTAGGGGTTTTTTCATAAAGCAGAATATATCTTGCACCCGGAGCAAACTGGGACACTTTTGCCGGGGCACACTGGGACAATAGTAATCAAATGGTGACATTAGCTTTCATCCTAAAATGCTATTATATTGCATTATTCTGTTTCCTAGATAGTAGTAATGGCTAATCCTATTGGATTTGATGAGTTTTATTAATACTTTCAAAGTCAAATGCTTTCATTGGCATGAGAATCACACAAAATATTTTTTCTCGAATTTGGCCTCTGGGAAATATATGTAAACCTGGGGTCCAAAATTGCAACTATCTTGACCATCGCTGTTGAATATTCTAAACTCCTATGAAACATATCAGTATATACCTGATTTAAAATGTATTTTGATCATTGTCCAACCGCACCCCAGTGGGTGTCCCAGTGCACCCATCAACGAGGCAAACTGGGACATTTTTTTTTTACTTTTTAAAAACGAATTCTGGAGTAAAGTATAACAGATATTTCAGAATTTTTCGTATGATTATGTTATACTACATATTAGTTATAACTAGAACACAGAGGGCTACTCTACAGAACAATAATAGCAGAGATTTTTGCAAAAAGGTAGCAATACCCCAATCTCCCCTACACGAGAATGGAGCCTCGTGTCGTGGGATATATATACACGGTAGTGGAGCCTCGTATCGTGAGAGATATATAGACGGCAGTGGATCCTCGTATCGTGGGAGATATATACACGGGAGTGGAGCCTCGTGTTGTGAGAGATATATAGGCGGGGGTGGATCTTCGTGTCGTGGGAGATAAATACACTGGAGTGGTGCCTGTTGTCGTGGGAGATATATACACGGGAGTGGAACCTCGCGCCGTGAGAGATATACACGAGAGTGGGATCTCGCGTCGTGGGAGATATATACACAGAGTGGGTCATCGCGTCGTGGGAGATATATATACACGGGAGTGGTGCCTCGTGTCGTGGGAGATATATACACGGGAGTGGTGCCTCTTGTCGTGGGAGATATATACACGGGAGTGGATCCTCGCATAGTGGGAGATATATAGACGGGAGTGGTGTCTCTTGTCGTGGGAGATTTTTTCACGGGAGTGGAGCCCCGCGTCGTGGGAAGTAAATACACGGGATTGGAGCCTCGTTTCGTGGGAGGTAGATACACGAGAGTGGATCCTCGTGTAAGGAATCGTATTGCCAGAGCAAGATGCAGCACGACGACTATAATATATTAGAGAATCGGTAAATTCGAAATCTAACAAAAAGACGGTAACCGTTTTTGGCCGTTGTTATACAGATAAAAGACCTGGCAGGCCTGTTATTGTACAGTGTATCGTATTAGCCATATTCATTTCACGAAAAGCGTCTTTCGTAGGTTATACATGGTGATTCAAAGAATGAGTTTTTAATATGTGTTTTATTTTTGTTTGAAGGTCCTGATTTTTTTTACCGCAAAGTATGTGATATATGCTCATGAAATATTCCAATTACATTTCCAAAAGTCATCCTTAATTGCCATATCTTTCCAAATAATGTGCTTCCCCCCATATTATCTTTAGCCGATTCAATTATGTAATGTTTTATTCTCCATCAGTTTTTATCGAGTACATTATATCGCCGATCTGGATGTACAGACTTATTGCATTTAGGGAGCATATGCTGTCGGCATTAATAATTAATGGAGTGCGTGTTTCATGGTATTTCCAATATAGCCAAAATATAATTTATTCATTAGCGTATAAAACTAAACTTCCGTACGTGCTAGATGTTCCTGTATTCGATGAATATATTTGCACTCTCGGAGTCTCGAGACAGAGAAAAGGCTACCGCTAATGAATATTAATGTGATCGTCAAGTTCAAAGATCTCCTTCTCTAGCTCCTGCTTATACAACCATCTCACCGAGGCAATACCACACCCATCAGTCAGATTTTTGGACAGCAATCTCGCCCGAACGCAACCCATCGGAAGTGACGTCATAACATTTAAAGCGGTATTTGTCGATATTCCGATCACTTTTCGCTTCTGCGTTAAGCGCAACTCACACTACGGATATATTGTTGTATTAGAACAAAAACACTGTTCAGAACAAGTTCGTGAAATCAAACATGTTTGATTTTCGGAACATGTTTTCGTCCTCAAAACAGTTTTTGTCTTCAGTGTGTGGTGATCGTGAACATGTGACGGAACATTTACCAACAGTTATCCAATCAACTGGCAGCTGTCGGTCATATTACGAAGCCGCTCTCTCATGACACAACAAAATGACAGAATGTTCGTGTTTCTGCATGGGCACCTCACACTGCAGACAAAACATGTTCTGAACAGCGTTTTTTTTCTAATACAACAAAATATTCGTAGTGTGAGTTGAGCTAAATTCATCACGAACAAAAACACGAACAAACTGTTCTGTTCTAATGCAACAAAATGTTCGTAGTGTGAGTTGGGCGCTACACTTAGGTTGAATAGAACGACAACAACGTTCTGGATCTCCACTTTCTCAGTTGATGTGAGTAAGCATACGAAAGTATTTCTCTCATTGTCACGGACAACCCTGCGACACAGCTGGCCGTTCCCGCCCGTAACTAGGGGATGGCTCCCATTAGATCAACATTAGGAAATACAGATAAATTGCCATGAATGAAAATAGTAAGTATTCCCGGTGACTGGTTCGCAGATATTATCGGAGGAGTTTAAGAAATTTTCGACGTATAGAAATAAATTGATGAAGAAAAATGAGTGTCAGACAATGTTATAGCATATGGATCCGTACCTCAGTTGCAGCAGATGGAACAGCTGATCTATTGTTCTCCGCTCTTGTTTGGCGAGAGTTGTCTGGAAAAATGTGCAAAACTGAGAGAGTTGTTCGGTGGAATATAAATTGAACAGCGTGTGCGTGGGTTTTCCCCTATACGTCATAGCCACATCATTACGGTCATCTTTCACTGTACTGGGGTCAGGGTTAAATGGAGTGGGCCTGTGACACGGAACATGCGCTGAACAAGTCCAGATAATCCTTAAATCCTCGCAGAGGGTTTACCTGGACCTTTTTGGTGATTCGGATGAGTTCTCGAGTCGATCCGTATTTTTGCACAATCTCGAATATTTCAGCGGTTGTTTTGAATCAGCGCGCGCGGTTTTCGCTTCGACACCCGATGTCGATTTCAAAGGTAGTCTGGCCGATCAAATTCAAACCATCATCACTCAAACCTCTTTGCGGATTGGCCTGATGAGCTGCTTCAGCGCGCTTACGGATTGGTTCTGTTTAGTGGAAATCCCTCGAGCTATTCATATCCAGAACTGCTATCGGTAACTAACCAAGCGAGTGTATCGATCGTAACCTATCGATTGATACACTGGCTCGCGAGGATGTGGATGATAGACACAACTGAGGGCGGAGCAAGGGGTGTGCGCAGTTCGTCTCACAACTGATTACGAACTCCAGGAATTTTGTACGGTTCGATTAAATGGTTAGCACGTTTGCATTGCTACATCCAGTAGTGTGATTAGGCATTGAATCGGAAATTACACCCGCAAACATCAGATAGAATATCGTGACACCCTCAGAATGAATGCATTGTTTTTATTTTATTGTTCAATCAAATCGAGTGAACTATGAAGGCATCTCTTTGATAAATCATTTCAAGTGTGGATCTTGTTTGGTCGGTGCTGCTCGTTGTGGTATTTTAAGAGTACCGGAGACAAAAAATCTGTTAATCTATGTACCTGGGAAAAGAGATGGAAATGAAGTTGGTGAGGTAGACGTGTTCACAACTCTATAGTATGTAGAAAACAGCACCATCTGTATAAGATTGCATACATCCAGTTGGTGAAATTGAGTAACTGATGATATCAGGGCAAACAATCGTCTGTAACTGCAAATTAAATGTATGCTCGGTATTATATGTGTTCGGTATTGTGTTCTTCCCGGTCAATAGCTTGCGTAATATATTGGTTGAGGTAAGTTATTTTTCCCGAATAATTTAAACGAATATTGTCTTCACGCCAAGTGATATATGTGATATCCACCCCAAAAATTGTATTCATACATTGATATAGTCCGCTTTACCTTCTTCGTGTTTAATATAGTGCTTCGATAATGAGCGCCTTGTTAAGTTATGAGGCAGTGATGTAATTTCCTTCGCAGAGCAAACCAATTCCCTCATCAATTCAACATCACTAGCCATTGCGGAATTCGGACAAACATCGAGCAGACGAGTCAACTTGTCTGTTCCCATGGGTCGGAGTGAGGTTAGTGCGTTCGAGGTTTCGTTGAATATTGACATAAAAGTCACGAGGGTATTTGTCTCTTTATCCCCTTAATTCAAACCATTACCAAAAGGCAGATAAAAACCATCATCGTCGGCTCAACCGCAAAGGAATCTCCCGATCGCTGTTCTACGTGCATTGTATGCCTACCAAAGATTATGATAGGTGTAAAAAAAAATCGATCAAACAAGCGCGCCGATATGGGGATGGATAGCACAACCGAAGCCTCGGAGATTCGCAGTGGATATAGTCTCCGGTCTCTCAGAAGCCGTTCTGACCGAGAAGAGTTCTCATTTCGAATTTTCCCCCGATGGTTATGTCTACTCTTACAGTCATCACGAGGAACAAACATGACGCGCTTGTGTCAGTGTCTTCGACGGCAGAAAGCTTCGTTCATTATCCAAGATAGCCCTATTGGCTAGTATAGACGACTTATAACACAAAAGCCGGTATAAGCACCGGTAAAGTGCATTACATTGAGGGAGATCGAAGTTTGCTTATCTCAAAAGAGCCCAATAAAGCTGTCATTGAGAGCAATACAACCTTTGCAATTCGTATCACCAACTGTCGGCTAATCTAGTGTTTGGTCTTCAAACGGGTAAGTTGGTCTATCTAACGACATGTCGCGTAGTTAAGGCTTCAATGCAACAGATTCCACTGGCTTACCAGACAATGTGTGTCAATATATGGAGCATCCAGTTCATCGACATGCGGTCAGACCGGACTTGGAAATCTACCATTCTGACCACAACGAGGATACGTTCTGTAAATTATGGGATTATTTCACACGAACTACCTCTCATTAGCCGGGATCGTATAAATTCCCACAAGCGTTTGGAAAGTAATCAAATGTTGGACCAAATTCTACAATTTTGTACATTTTTCGTCTTCATGACAAACCTTCCAGCCTGATTTTTGTATCGTATATCAGATCAAAAGTGAATTCTTACAAATGCATACATATCGTTAAAATCAGAAAGATCGATGAAATGATCCCCGGATATTGGAGTTTTGGGATTGATTGTTACGGGTAAAATAGGTCATAGCCACTAAATCTTCGGTCGATTACTGAGTGAAATCTTTCGGTGCGTAGATGACAAGGGTGCCACAAATGGGTACCTCAAGATATCATAGCTGATCTACTGGGCTGTGCCGCCATCGGAACCACAGGCACACGTTCATTTGCTGAATCGCAGTATTTATGAATAGTACTGATAAAATCTATTGATTCGAACTAACAATTTTACCGGTGGATCAAACTGAATTATTACAACAACAGCTGAACTTGAAATAATTATGTAATATTTTACAGAGATAATTCAATGTTTTCTTATATCCCTGAAAACATTTGTGAGTGAGTTTGTCGCCGATGGACCAACTTCAACAGTATAAGAAGAGCATCAGAGAAATCGCTTTGAAATCTAATACAAATGTAGGAAACTTCAGAACAACATACTGCTGTTCGTTGAGAGAAAATCGCTCAGTAGATAGGCCACAGACTTTGTGACATTACCAGGAGCTTATACAGGAAAATGCATGTCACCACGACATGGTTGATGTTACTTTGGAGCAATACTCTATATCGGTGCAACAACACAATGAAATGACAGCAATTTGTCCTAAGTCAGCTCCAAAGAACTAAGGGTGACTCCAGAAAAATCCTATAATCCCTAGCACTAATGATCTAGATTCATTTATATACCAAATCACGCATATATTTAGATGGTATTTATTACAAGTTAAGAAATTAAAGTTAATTCGGCTCATATATACAACTGGAGCCTTCTGCATATTTTAGTTGGTACAGACATGAATATGCATAATCAACACGCGGCTCAACCTCATACTTATAGAAACTGTTGATTTCTATGACCTGTAGTGGGAGATGGCGCTGTACTACTTAGATGGCGCTGTGTACAAACATATGGGCATTCAATACTTGTCACTGCAACAAACAAGGTGAACATGAAACAATGAGTAAACAGTGGTATTACTCCGTCATTCTTTGTTTTTTTGTTTGTTTTTTTTTTACATCACGGGGCAATAAGGATGTCTTCTTGATTGGTTTAAGCAGGCGTATTCGATCGTTAACGTCCGCATCTCAGGAACGCTAGCTGGGTAACTATTTTTATGGGATCTTCAGTGTATCCAGTAAAACAGGCACGATACTGTAGGTTATCACCCACTAGCGTCTAATTTAGATGTTACCGCGATACAATAGAGCATAATCAAATCGGCCAAAGGCGGACTTGCAATTCTGAAAATTTCAGACCAGATATTACATTACATTTCATGATAACACAAACACTAGTTGTTCTTTGAATAATTTAGTACATAAATTATCTCCAAAACTTGATTTTTCAATTACTTGTCATAGTTAAACAATAACATGCATCATTAAGAGGTTTTTGATGTCCAGGAAAATGCCAGAGAATAATAATTTGTTATTATGGATTCAAGAAACATTTATATTAAGCCTGTGCCTTAAGTCATTCGCAAACGTGAGTTCGATGTATCATCTTCAAACGTGAACGCGTCACTTGCCGACACCTGTGAACGTGGCTAAATATGTCCATATACCGGCCGCACTGGACGTTATTGCTGGAACCTTTCATAAATATTACAGTCTCTACCGTCTCGAGCAAGCAGTTATAACACATGCCAGCGAAGATTACGCATTTCAGCCTTGGTTCTAAGCAACGCTGATGTTTGCAATAGAGCAAGGCACGAACCGGTATCAAGGCAACAATCCACACACGAAAGTAGTTCGCGAGATTTCAAAGGATGGGCTTTGTACACGGCGGAGGAAGTTTAATTTCTGGTGATAAACATATCATCTTCTGGGGATCAAATTTATAGAAAAACCGGATCGAGTTTTCTCTTGATCATATCACGCATTCTCCAATATTTAACTGCTATAACACCAAGAATTATACTCGTTAGGCAGTAATTTTCCCGTCAATGAACCCGGTAGGGTGCAGCGCATTGTAATTGGTCAGTGCATTGCGTAAGTTGTTTACATAAATGTCTTTGAAAACAGGGGTTTATTGATACCATTAAATCCACAGAAAGTCGGTAAACCACGGAAACCTTTGTTGCTGCGTGTTGTCTTGCTACATGTAATTTATCCTATGTAAGAACATTGACAGCATGAGTATGAGCCCGGCTGACGTCACGCAGCAATATTTTTTTTTCGGCATTTCTGATTGGTTAAAATAGACGCAAGCCCTTGTAATGGCGGCACCAATGAATCTGTCCACATGCTCCAGTTTTTTATGTTTCGATAGGAATAGATCGGCGGTAAAAAATCGCAAAAAATATTTGCTTACATTTTTGGATACGGGGGAGATAGATCTTTCGTTCAGTGTATACATTGTCGCATGTTTTCTTCTCCTTCAAAATCACATGAATATGATATTGCTGAACGCGACGTTAAACCTTAATTCTCTCTCTCTCTCTCTTAAAATCATATGAGAGTTAATGACGAAGTGCTACACCACTTATGTGAGGGTTAATGCCGTTGGTGTATCGCGGGGCGCAATAACAAATTTTAAGAAATATATGTGAACGTTCTTACACTACTGTAGTTATATTTTGCCTATTCACCGAGTAGAGCTGAATGCCAATTCTTATGGGCTGAACTTTAGGCGTGAACTTCATACATCTAGATTAGCCAAATAAGTACAATAACGCAAGCCAATCGTGTAGTAATTGAAATTCTCTATGCTCTTTTCATGGAAAGTAAGTCCGGGTTCCAGACTCGTACACAATCAAAAGAGCCGTGTTATACCATTTCCAGTGATTTACTTGACACTGGTCGACAGCTGCCACCGGCAAGTTCGAGCAGAACTAAATCGGTTAGCATCAGTTGATGTCCGTGACAAAGTATAAGTCAAAGTTTCATTGAGATTTATAACAAAATATAGCTTTCTCTCTGTCGTATGGTATTGTCGTTCTTACGGTCACCGGAAGTCAATCATCGAAATTCTCTGTGAGTCACGTGACTAATAGACACGATTATACGCGAAATGAAGAATCGAGTGCATTGGCCCGTTCCCTTATTATCGCTCGAAACCGCTCCTCCGATGAATCTAATTATCCATTCAACAACGTTAAATAGCTCCAGTGGTTTATCCTGGAAGCTGTACGTATGACAGGGTGCGACACTTACGCCTATATTCTGACCGTTTCCCGACATTTACTACTTATATAACCCACCACCAAATGTCCATTCAGCTCTTTGACGTCGACAAGACGTGTGTTATGAAGTTATAGCTGTGTTCAGTGCTATCAGGTGTTCTCTGTTATTCACCGGCGATGTGTGATCGATGGAATTATTTCTGTCACTATAAGCAATAAATAGGAAGTCATCCAAATAGAGGAGACATATTTCGGCATGCGCATGCTTCTTTTCTTTTGTTTAGGAGTATAATCGCAAGGACCTTCTCCTCATCCAGTCAAAATCACATGAACCCGTAATTGTAGGTGATGTTTTTAGGAAAGGTTTTGAGGGCTGGTCAATGAACCTGACGACATCCGCTTTTGCTTAAATTCATGCCTTGATTTTCAAAGTTTCCACATACCTGCACATACCTGATTGGAGCTGTATACAAACAACATTACATCACGGGATATCGTGCATTTTTAAAGAATGTGATTGGTCAGTTCGAATATTCAAAAAGAAATCCAGGATTTTCAGTGGCCTGTGTCGAAAATCTGCAGTAAATCGAGGCAATCATAGAGGTTTGTAAAGGTTCAATGAATGAGCTAGAAATAAACTGAGTATGTGAATACCTTGTCGTTCCAGGTATAGTTATACCGTAGCCAGAATTCCCCATGATTGCAAGAAGCAACTGGTTGTCAAGATGCCAAATGATAAAATGTCAAGCCACACTCTCACACAATATACCTAATTTGGGTGGTGGCTTCGGTTGCTCTAAAATCGTGACTTGGAAGGGTACCTTCCAGACCAGTCTGGGCAGATTGTGTGATAGTTTCGGGGGATAATACTGAAGAAAAACTCGACTGCTATAAAGTCAATACTGAAGTGGTGTCCACAACGGGGATTTCCCTCAAAAAGCAGAGCACCGTGAGGGTGAAACTCACAAGGACAAATTCTATGATGAACACAGGCTATTTTTCCTTTCCCAAACTTGATTTAATCGCATGAATAAAACTGCATTATAACTGTCCTTCGCGTCCTAAGAAAACAATCAAATCACGAAGAAGTTCAAAAGCATCGCTTTAAATTGCCTTCGACGATAAAAGCTCGGTATTCCACATTGTCCGTCTTGTCAGACATACGCACTAAACATGACATCGAAGAGTTTGAACTACGCGTACGTCAGCTATTGGCGCTACGTTCCGAAACTTGTGTCTAATTCCGGGGTTAATCCGGGCCTGGGAGCCGTTTGAATATCAAGTGTTTCACATCTCCATGATGTACAAATGAACAGTCACAATCAAAGCTTGACGGAGAGACATCTGGAAAATGACTGGGATATTCACTTGGATAAAGAATAATGGTCAGTGGTTAGGATTTTATATAAAGATAATCATCATGTCTTCTTGACATCACTGAAATTTGTTGCCCATTTTCCTCTGGTAGAAAATCATATTGTGTGTTTTTTTGTTGTTTTTTTTGGTTTTAATTGGTGCTGAATGTAATACGAAAAATTATTTTATGGACGACGGCTGAATATTGAATGTCTGGCCTCTTCTGTTAACCTATTTCTCTCAAATTTAGAAAGGTAATTATGGGGTCATGCAGATATCACGTACCAAATTTAAGATCATCATGCCAAAGGTCAAGGTCACTGTGGCCTAAAAATCAGTAAATTAGTGAAATTCGTTTTTGTTTGAGACAATATATTAGATACTGAAATTATCAAAGGTCCGATAGGTCAAAAGTCAATATCATGGCGGCACGGCCCCGAACAGGGAATCATTGAAAACATTGCACTATCTCTCTGGTCTATGGATGTAGATTATGATTAAATTTCGGAAATACCTCACACTGATGCCAAGCAAGAAACCTGTTTAACGCCACTGGCGATAAAAACTTAGAAAAACACTGAAAATTTCATACTGTGAGTGTATGCATTAGTGGAAAGAGATGTGTCGGGTATCAAGATTGAAGCAAAAAGTTCAATGTTCAAACTAATCGACCACCAGCAACTCACTGCAACACGTAAAACTCAAAGATTTCGTTTTAATGGCGTTGTACATAGTGCCAATTAAGCTCTTGTTTCGAATTGCTTCATGACAGACTCACTTGGAGGCGTATCACGGCACTGTGAATCATTCAGTTTGCCTCACAACTGAATACGACATCTGGACTGTTCGCTTAAATGGTCAGCGCGTCTACATTGTCACATCCACAACTGTAAATGAAATTATACCGGCAAAAATATAAAATATCACGACACACACAGAATGAACGCAGTCTTTCTTTTATTATTCAGACATGCCGAAATAAGGTAAGATACCCCTTGTTTGATAAATCACTTGCAGTGTAGTATTTACGATGTTGGTGCTGTTCCTTAAGACTGTCACCGACAACAAAATCCAGGGTAAGTGCGTCAACTCTACATTTAAATACGTGATGTAATGCACATAGTAAACAGACCGAAAAAATGTTGGTGTGGCAGACCTCTTGATTTCTTTGTACCAACATGCGCCATATCAGGATCGCATACATCCAGTTGGTGAACAATGAGTAACTGGTGATACCGCACCTTCGCATTTCAAGTTAAATACTACACTAAAGTTCCGTCACGTCTAGTGTTCGACTTGGGTATGCGAAGATGTTGATACCTGGGCACACAATCATATGTAACTGCGAATTAAATATTATGATTGGTACACTGTAAGAATTGGTGACATGTTTAACGTCTCAAAATGAAACATGATTTTGTCCCAACTTTTGGGACATGTGAGTACGTATATGTTTCATATTAAAACGACTTCATGTTTCAAATTGAAACACGTGTCTTTTTCACATGAGTTAATGATGTCTCAATATGACACATGTCTTCAATAAGCACGTGTTCGTTTGAAACATGTAACGTTCTACATTTTGAAACGTGTTGTGTATACATGTCTCAAGCTGAAACATGTTAAAGCCTACATGTTTCAAAATGAAACGTCTAAGCCCAAACATGACTTTGTCCAAACTTTTGAGACATGTCACAAGCGAAACGGATCTGTACATGTCTCAAACTTGGAAGTGTTTCAAAACAGTCTACATCCCATTACGTGTTTCAGGAGACTATCAGACTGGCATGTGCATGATACCGGTACTGAAATGAAAACATTCATCAAAAATCAATATACAGCAAGTTTTATTCTCTTATATTTGTTGGAAGTCAAACTCAGGAACATGTATGAACAAGCAATAACCATATACAGAAACACATAAAACAAACTGCTCCTCAGGTTAACTCAAACCTAATAATGATTTCAAACAGATGCATGATTGGTACATCAGAATCCCTGATGTGAACCCCGTTACCACAGAGTGACAATTGTTCATATATCAATAATGTGTCCAAGGTTTGATTCATTTATATCAAGTTAAAGATAATTAACTCAACTTGCCATATTGGTCCGTTGACACGACATTGTCTTATCTGTGATAAAGTATTATCCCATATTTTATCCCAGGTCTAATCCGGCACACTGGAAACATTTCTAAACATGGGTACTATATTACCTAGGCCTACAAATATGGAATTGCTGAATGATACTGCTTTTGTTGTTTTTCCTGACATGCTACTCGCGATTAACTATTTCTGTTTCGGGGCGGCTGAAATTTCATTCAATTTTGGGGTATGGAATACGGATCGCAGATGATTATTACAATCAGGGCTGGAGGGCTGGATTCGTCTCGAGTTTTGCAACAGTGATAACATTGTGGGATGAAATAGAAACATTGTTGACATTAAACACTATTCAATATCCCCATACGTATGAAAAATAATGTCCATTCTGTCTCCTTCTGGTTTATATATGCCACTAAGGCCGAATCCCGTCCAACGCTGTAATGACGTAAGCAATCGTATTGACTCTGTTAAAAAAACTCTCCTGATGCGCTACACATTCACAATTCAAAATACTGGATGTAGCTTTGATCACACGGAGAACACAGTTGTTGTTTCTTTCAGTGCTGCTCGTATTAGTGCCCCATAAGTGTCACTTTTATTCTGGCAACATTGCTATGTATTTTGTTGGTGTGTCGTAATATGACCATATGTTTTGAGCGAATACTCTTAAATTCAAAATGTCGGCCATGTAGGGTTCCTGTGAAGAGTCAGAATTTGGGCTGGGAAAATCTTACAAAAATTCGGCCAAAAATGCATATTTGGAATATGACGAAACTGTGAAATCTTCAAAGCGGCCATCTTGCAAATTTATCTATTTTCTTTTTTTCACACTTTCTAGTTGAGCTTATGTTGTGAGAAGTTTCAGACCTCTATCTCAATGAGCAAAGACATATTTGGAAGGAGACGGGTAGAGTGAAATGGCGCCTGGGCAGGCCTCAAATATCCTAGGCCTGGTTGAGTTAAATTGTTATACAAATAATTCAATTAAAATGCTCAGTCGATTAATCCACAATACCGACATATATCTTCCGGGTCGCTAAAGACCAGAAATAAATATCTGGAAGCCAGTGGTAATCATATCTTTGTTTGAAATTGCTAAAGCTCTCTGTCGTAATGCATTTCGGAGATGCGGTTAGAACTGTGTGAAGACGACCTGGCATCTAATTCCATCTATCAGACAGCACTATCCATTTTGTACTCCGTTTTTCTTGACACATGTCGTCTTGCAACTCGGTTGCACGTGTTTCAGCGTTGATGTTTCAAACAGCTTTTCGGACCGTTATAGTGAGACGGCAACGCGAGTGAAACATGTCACAACCCTCAAATAGTTGCATCGTTACGTCTATGAGACATGTTTTTGTGGGAAAATAGGGTGAAACATGTAGCATTATGAAGCATCTAACATGTTACCATCTCAAAATGAAACGTTAAACATGTTTCCTCTTTTTACAGTGTAGGCCTATTAAATTCACACCAGTAAATTGCTTACAGACTATATTGTTTGGGGTAATTTAATTTTCCCGAATAATTCATGTAAATATCGTCTGCACACGTAGTTTACCAAAAAAAGTGTATTCATACACTGACAGTGATGTGAATATTTTATTTTCCTTCGCAAAACAAACCCAATTCGCTCAATTCAACATCACTAGCCATCGAGGAATTCGGACAAACATCGAGTAGACGAGTCAACTAGTCTGTTCGCATGGGTCGGAGTGAGGTTAGTGCGTTCGAAGTTTTGTTGAATATTGACATAGTAGTCACGAGGGTATGTATCTCTTTATCCCCTTCATCAGACTATTATCAAAAGGCAAATAAACTACCATGGTCGGCTTGACCGTAAAATAATTTCCCGATAGCTGTTCTATTGATAGATATTATGATAGGTGTAAACAAAATCCATCAAACTGGGGCGTCGACGCAGACATGGATACCAGAACAGAGTTCTCGAAGATTCTCAATGGATACACTCCGGTCTCTCAGAATCCGTTTGGACGAAGACGAGTTCTCGTTTCAAATTTGTCTCCGACGGTCATGTCTACTCTTACACCCATCACGAGGAACAAACATGGGGCGATTGTGTCAGTGTCTCCGACGGTCATGTCTACTCTTACACCCATCACGAGGAACAAACATGGGGCGATTGTGTCAGTGTCTTCGACGGTCATGTCTACTCTTACACCCATCACGAGGAACAAACATGGGGCGATTGTGTCAGTGTCTCCGACGGTCATGTCTACTCTTACACCCATCACGAGGAACAAACATGGGGCGATTGTGTCAGTGTCTTCGACGGTCGTTCTACTCTTACACCCATCACGAGGAACAAACATGGGGCGATTGTGTCAGTGTCTTCGACGGTCATGTCTACTCTTACACCCATCACGAGGAACAAACATGGGGCGATTGTGTCAGTGTCTTCGACGGTCATGTCTACTCTTACACCCATCACGAGGAACAAACATGGGGCGATTGTGTCAGTGTCTCCGACGGTCATGTCTACTCTTACACCCATCACGAGGAACAAACATGGGGCGATTGTGGCAGTGTCTCCGACGGTCATGTCTACTCTTACACCCATCACGAGGAACAAACATGGGGCGATTGTGTCAGTGTCTCCGACGGTCATGTCTACTCTTACACCCATCACGAGGAACAAACATGGGGCGGTTGTGTCAGTGTCTTCGACGGTCATGTCTACTCTTACACCCATCACGAGGAACAAACATGGGGCGATTGTGTCAGTGTCTTCGACGGTCATGTCTACTCTTACACCCATCACGAGGAACAAACATGGGGCGATTGTGTCAGTGTCTCCGACGGTCATGTCTACTCTTACACCCATCACGAGGAACAAACATGGGGCGGTTGTGTCAGTGTCTTCGACGGTCATGTCTACTCTTACACCCATCACGAGGAACAAACATGGGGCGATTGTGTCAGTGTCTTCGACGGTCATGTCTACTCTTACACCCATCACGAGGAACAAACATGGGGCGATTGTGTGAAGTGTCTTCGACGGTCATGTCTACTCTTACACCCATCTGAGGAACAAACATGGGGCGATTGTGTCCAGTGTCTTCGACGGTCATGTCTACTACTTACACCCATCGAGGAACAAACATGGGGCGATTGTGTCAGTGTCTTTTAGACGGTCTATACTCTTACACCCATCACGAGGAACAAACATGGGGCGATTGTGTCAGTGTCTCCGACGGTCATGTCTCCTCTTACACCCATCACGAGGAACAAACATGGGGCGATTGTGTCAGTGTCTTCGACGGTCATGTCTACTCTTACACCCATCACGAGGAACAAACATG
>JAVTVY010015352.1:0-60554 GCA_036873755.1 Hanleya hanleyi
AACGTGTGCAAATTGCAGGATTTGAAACCAATGAAAGGTGCTCGCACATGCGGATGATCACACGTTTAATAGCATGTGCAAATCTATTTGCATATAATGTTCTAGGATGGTCATTCGAATCTTGTCGGTTTCATGAACATATATCAATATAAATACTGTGAAACACATGCATCTCTAAATGTTTGTTCGTGATATGTGTGACATTTTATTGTATATAGGCCAGGGGTGGAGCAGTTAATATTTATTTTATTTTTGTTTCAGCATTTTTTGTTGGGGCGCAAAACTGGATAACCGATATATAGCCATGCGTCTGGTTCCTTCATGTCATGATGACCCAGCTTCGTAGGCGGGCACTACCGGTATGTTAGCCTTCCTGCAAACTTCCATCCGCCGTTGAAAGTCCAGATCTACGGAAAATAGATCTACAATATTCGCTCCCGATCTTGGCGATAGAGAGCGTACTCTCAGATCTGGTGTTAATCATAATTGTAAAATCCGTCAACTACGCAGAAGAAATCTATCCATCTCCGTCCTCCCCATACGTCCAGTCGGTTAGAGACTTCTGTCAAGTCAAAGCGGAAAACGATGTGTGGCTGGTGATTCTTCTCGGCGCTTCTATTAGAAGAATGATAATTCCTCCATACTATGGTCCCCTCGCGTTCTGTCGCTCAAATCCACTCAGGAAACGAAGTGCTGTAACCCAAATGTCTTCACCTTGGTAGGTAGCCCGTAATGTAACGGTTGCGCTGCAGCGACCCGGCTATAAATGACAGACGCACGGACCTCAGAGAAGACCAGCATAAATGTTCGACAGCTCTCATGGCGACTGGTCCTATTTGTGCTTCTTCCGACATATATTTTCCGTTCTAAAAGTCGACTGTTTTAGTTCATCGTGCCCGATGTCTACATGATGATGCGTCCATATTTCGTCAAATATATGCATATAAAAAAATCCACCAAAAGACTCCCGATCGTCTCGTATCATGTAAATAGGCGTCAAACTGGACGATTTCATTTCTGTTTTCGACATATTTTTTACATACTAAGTGGCATGGTGAGAGCGAATGTGGATTTTTTTTCATGTTCAAATTTGAGTGGACAGATGGATAAACCCCTGTAGTGATATTCAGCACTATTGATATGAAAATTGACAGCTTTAAAGTCGAAAAATCTATCGAAAATGAAACACAATATGCCTTGCTTTCGGCGCGTCGAACAGCCTTGTCTCCCATTATGCCAGGGCCGTAGCTTAAATTGTATGGAATTTGTCTTGAATCATCAACCGCACTTATCTTCAATCCGATCACCATCCCACCATTAATACACAGCGTATAAGTACCGATCTGCCTTCCCTGATATCCCAAGTTCACTTCGGGCACATGATGGCTATTGCAAAGACATATTTAAAACTATCACCCCAAAGACATCGAGAGAGACTAGAAAAGACATGTAACTGTTGGTCGACTGCCATTTTGTCCTGGTATACCAGGTCCGAGAGGAGAATCGCCGCGCACACTTCCCCTGGCTAACATTTTCCCTTCGGACATTTCCCGTCATGGACTGTTTACTTTCCCTGTATTTGATTTTACCAGTATGAGCATAGTTTTCTTGTTTTTTTTGGTTTTTTTCTTATTAAAATATGTATTTTCAACAAAACTTTATTTTTATTTCATTACAAAAAGTTCATATTTTACACATAAATGTGGAAGAAAGTCTGTATGCCGAAGTTAATGTCTGTTTTGCCGCCTGATTATTTATCTTTGTATGTAATTTCTGAGAGGGTACGTAAGTTGATTAGAACTTGTCCCCAATCCTATTGCTATTATTGAGATAATCAAATATGTTTAAACTAAGAAAGTCTAATGCTAAAGGACGTGTTCGCTTTAGATGGATATCTTTCCCTTCAGAGTCGCTCTCTGTTGCTCTATTGTCTCGCTCCGAGCCGGCCGGTAAATTGTGACGTAATGCTCAGGTATTCCCCAATTCGTTGTCAGACAGGCGAGGCTGGTCTAATGGGAAATTCTGGTTCATATTCTCATACGGTTACCATTAGTATTTTCATGAACGACCCAGATATTTACGAACAATAATCAGTTATATTAATATATAAACCGACTCGAAAACTGAAAATTCACTGCCAAAAGTTAAGCGAACAATAATTAAAGAAGTAACTGAAAAAAAAAAAAAAATAAGAAAAATCATATAGGCACATGCATAAACACTTGGGAAAGCAAGCGTCACTAAGCGCCGTAGTATAGAAAGCAGCAATTTTGGGGATGCGTGGAGTGCGTTTGAGGGACCATCCGTGGTCCGAATGCGTCGTGTGAGGTGTCAAAGTGAAGCTCTCGTGGTGTAGACCACGACTTGAGGGAGGTCCATGCCATCTGTAACGTCATTGGTGACGTCATCAGTAGGAGTAGTAGCCACTACTTCTGTAGTTAGGAAAACTTGTTCTCTGCTCTGCACACAAGGCTTACCAGCACCAATGTCATATCTTGACAATACACATTTTATTTGTTGTCGAGCAGAGATTGCGTCCAGAGTATATGCCGCCATCTATGCATATTATATATAGTCTCCCTTCCTACACACAATATGACGGCATATACTCTCGACTGTAACCAGTCTGTGTTATAGAACCAAGTTGATCGATTTCACAATCCTTTCAACAAAAAGAGACACCAATCACCAGACATTCTTATATCCATCACACCGGTAGGCCTACCTAGTAAATCCGCCACGCTGGAATTCATGATATAGAATAGTTTATCTCCCTAGTATAATCCGTGGCGTGTCCTACTCCTCCTCCTCCACTTTACTCACCTACTCCTCCTCCTCCACTTTACTCACTGCACAGCGGGTCGCATAGGTGTGGCGCGGGATAGGCTGGGGCGAGAGACCTGGGGTTTTCGCTACCTGAGATTCCATGGGCCAGGCATTCACCCTACAGTAGAATGGGTCGACTGCGCATGCGCGATGAGTAGTAATATAGAAAGGGCACGCGACCTCCCTATCCCTATAGGTGTGGCGCGGGATAGGGTGGGCCGCGAGACCTGGGGTTTTCGCTACCTGAGATTCCATGGGCCAGGCTTGCACCCTACAGTAGAATGGGTCGACTGCTCATGGGCGATTAGTATTATAGAAAGGGCACACGATCTCTCTATCCCTATAAACTAACCCATGGGGGTGAATGAGCCATGGGGTGAAATCCGCGGCGTATGAGGGTCGGCTCATGTGGGTTTCACTTCTTAAGGGTCGGTTCATGTGGGTTTCACTTCTTAATCCGTGGCGTATGAGGGTCGGTTCAGATCCCCTGAGGTGGGGACATGCCCCTGATGGCAGTTGGTGGGTTCAATGAAAGCTCGTCCCTCTAATAATTCAATCCCCCATCAAAATTCAATTACCCCCAATTTTGGGGACAAGATGCAGTTAGCTCTTCTAATGAATTTGATTGCCCTAAAATCAATGAAATAGCGAAGAAATCATGGATTATCTATATGACTTTTACCATTTTGACAGTTCTAATAAATTTGATCAGTCCAGCTTTTATGGTGAACAATTTCACGTCTTGTGATTGAATTATTAGAGGGATTATCATATGGGGAGTTCAGTTTTGTATGATAATGATGATGATGACATGTAATATTTTGGATCCAGGCTAATGTTCATACTCACAGTAAGCGTTATTCATCTGTTTTAATGTCGGATGAACCAGGTTTAGGTTGGCACTCTCAAACAAAAATCTTTGGCTCTTCCTGTAAATTTGCAATAGCATGTTTAATTATTCAGTTGAACATTCAACTTTTAAGATTGTAAGAGGTTCTTTTTATCTAGCGACTGCTTTGGAAGATCATTTTAGGCGGGTGAGGGAGGACTGTGTCTTGGGTTATTTGAGCGAAATTGGTTTGTTGCATAAGTTTTAATGTGTGTATCTTTTAATGTGTTGGATTACTAAATTATTGGCTTGAGTACTTAGAATTTGTTTGATCGTCGCTATATAGCTAAAATATTGCTGAACGCGACGTTAAACCTTAATTCTCTCTCTCTCTCTTTCAACTTCAAAAGGGAAATCGACCCATCTGGGTTCTTGATTTATACTGACTACATACACTTTAGAAAAGTTCTGGCATAGCATTCACCCATATTCCTTATAGACGGTTATAAAATTACATTTTCATGGCAAGTTAAATGCCCCAGGTATCAATTTATTATGAGACAGTGTTACGCAAGTTAAATGCCCCAGGTATTAATTTATTATGAGACAGTGTTACATTTACATCTTTTTTAATTTGCATATTTCAAAATGGTCTTAGTTCTTGGTTATACAAGCATGAAGAATGGGCTGTGTAGGGCATTGACGTCACAGTACAACTCTGCCAAAGGGAAATCTCTGTCTGTTAAAATGCTTTAATTTGCAAGACAGACACCATGAATTATTCCCCAAATTGATTGATGATGGGGATGAAAAAAAAAAAACAATTTAAAAATTGTGTACATAGATTGCAGAATATTTTCTTTGTAAGGTGTGGTAGGCTATTACGCAGCATTTGTTTAATTCCTTTATCCGTGTTCAGCCTCTGAGAAGTTCATTGGGGTAATTACATGTATCTATATCGTGGTAATTTAGACCACCCATAACTAGATTATTTAACAGCCTTTAATATGGCTTCAAGCCATCTTTTTATACAGTTATGTTTTTATCAGTGTGCTCCACTTCCATTTATTAAGTCAACACATCACATGTCCTTGGCCTCAAGTCAAGTCCAAACTTCTGTGATATGAAGCTTATCCCTTGAAATATCAAATATGAAATAAAAAGTTCAGGTGTATTGTCATTGTGGTGTCCACCTGTTTGTCCGTCCGTTAATCTTTTTCTCCGAGCTTGATATCTTGTTTGGATAAAAGTTGTGCCCAGCAGGGCTAAAACGCAATCAAACATACATATAAAACATACACAACTACAAACATCAGACAACAGATAAAACACGCATAAATATAATAGGGTGTCCAATTACCCGACAAATTGATATATGAATATGAAATAACATTGTCTTGATCTATTATCATTCACCATGTTTTATTCGTTTTATTACTGAAGTAGCATAAACAATAATATGTGATTGGGGGGGTGGGAGTTGTTCGTGGGGGTTTCGTTCGCTGTGGGTTTCTCTGACCAGAGGTACCGGTATGTGATGTACCGGTACATCGAAGAGAACTTATTGATGACTTGTGTGTCCAACTATCTCCCTCGGTCTCGCGCTACTGACGCGATTTCATGTGACTTTCACACGGCCATTTTCCTTCCACTTCTACTTTCGCTCTGACTCGTGACAGCTTACGTTCAATTTTCTTCTCCATATCAGATCCGAACAATCTTGTTTCGCATGACTGAACATACCGCATCCAGAGAAATACATTCGGCCTTTACTCTACAGTCCCAAAGGTAAATATATCCGAATAACTTAATCCTGCGGTCTGTTGCAGGTCAGGTCAGCTCGGCCTACACTGGCTCAAGACCATAATCCGCATTACCTGATTACCACCCCCTATAGCCCACCTAGGTTATTTAAGAAATAAGGGCTTGTTTTCCTGCGTAAAATTGCTCAGATATATGTAGGTAAAACGGACTTGCCCATTGTTTGAGGGCGCGGCCCGTGTTCAACTCAATGGAGTTTACAACAATCGGAGAGGTATGGAGTCCAAACTTAGATAACATCAAAGTGTACGAATACGATCGTGAACTATTAAAATAGAGGAAGTTCATCACGTTCCTAGTTGAAGGTGATGTTAAAGTTCCCGCCACTTATATTGGCGTTGTGGAATAACGCGGGCAATGCAGAGGATCGAGAGGACGATTGAACAAAGCAAGTTTGCTCAGTGTGTGTGGCAGAAACAACGGACTGATTATCACTTTGAGAGCCTCCATTTTGCTACATTGTTTATTGTTTTTGTTTTGACAGTAGCAGACGACGGTCTGTTTCAACCTGTCCCCCCTTCTACATGCGCGTTTGGAACATTCCATTTGGAATGTCCTGACGAAACTAGGTTGAAACCAGAGACAGTTTGTTGTGATTAGATGTAGGAAATGACCCTATGCTTTTAATAGTAAAGACGTGGCAGATGTGTTAGAATTGTCGATAGAATTATGTCTCAATCAAGGTTAGTTTTACAAGTAGGCCTACATGTACAACATGTGAACTCTTGAACATGTGTACGGTTGCAGACCGGGCAAGCCATTCTATCATAACCCACAGGCGAAGTAAATGTGGCATAGGCCTATGTTGTGTTTTGGTTGAATCATTATGTTTCATAATGTCTACACAGTTGAAAATGTTTATGTGAAAGACCAATTATAGTAATAAAGATGTGTCATTAACCTGTCCATATGTCGTTTACGTCGGTAGATATTACACACAATACAGTTGTGCAAACGACGTTCACAAAAATTATAATCTCCTGGAGTGACATTTCCCCCAGTGGGCATTTCCCCCAGTGGACATTTCCCCCACCCAATGTTTTTAGGTTATTTTGAACATAGTTTTTAAATAATTTGCCAATAACACATTTTTTTTATATATTTTTTATTTTCTATATTTAAGGATATAAGGATTTCCACATAATGTTTTACGATAATGAGTCACATAGTCATAAGATATTATACATATACACAGTATATATCAGTATTATACAGTCTGATAGCACATTTTAAAACATGGCTTAAAACATGTAGTATATAGCATAACAGTATCTGTTCGGAGGTCAGTGTCAATAAGCCATTTGACATGTTTGATGAGAATAAAATTGAACTAATAGTCAGGGGGCCAGGAGCTGAACCTTGAAAGTGGTTCCAAATTTTTTTTCTCAGTGTTTTCATTTTATATAGGTAATGTACTCTATGAAACTGCATGATGGCATTCTCCCATCATTGAGCATTTCATATAACTGGTTTTATATAATTGCGGCTATCGGGACACAAAACATAATTGTTTCACTTGTATACGCCCGCCAAAAGGCGAACGTATTATGTGATAGCGGTTTCCGTCCGTGTGTCCGTGTGTCCGTGTGTCCGTCCCTCGTGTCCGGTCTATATCTGGGACAGTTTTCTACCTAAAGTTCCAATGTTTGATGAGTGGATACCCTACGGGGAGACGATGTGTCGCATACCAAAATGAAGGTCGAGGTCAGAGGTCAAAGGTCACTGGCCTGAAAAACAGGAAATCACTGAAGTGTTCGTGTCCGATCTATATCTGTGAATGTTTTCTATCCACAGTTACTTTTTTGTGAGTGGATATGCTAGGTGGAGACGATGTGTCGCATACCAAAATTAAGGTCGAGGTCGGAGGTCAAAGGTCACTGTTCCTTAAAATCAGGAAATCGTTGATCATTGACAGTTTTCTATCTACAGTTCTAATTTTTGGTGAGTGGATGCCCTAGGGGGAACGATGTGTTGCATATCGAATGTAGGTCGAGGTCAAAGGTCAAAGGTCAGTGTGATCGAAAATCAGAAAATCATTAAAAATTTCTAATTTTTTGTGAGTGGATTCAATACGGGGAAACGAAGTTTCGCATACCAAAAAATTAGGTCAAGGTCGAAGGTCAAACGTCACTGTGACCCCAAAAGCAGGAAATTATTAAAAATAACATTTTTTTGTGTCAGTAGATACATTAGGGGTCACGATGTGTCACATACCAACATTTAGGTCAAGGTCACTGTGATCCCAAAATCAAGAAATCATTAAAAGTCACATTTTCATATGCCTATGTTAGGTTGGAGTATTCAGATTTCTCTCTCCTACATGTGTATGGCATTTGTCCTGTGGAGTTGTCTCCCATGTTTGAAACAGCTACATTTAGTTAAACTGTTGTGAAATAAAAACCATACATCTACTAATTTAACGGGGAGAGGGGTTCTTTTTATTGACTCAAGAACAAAAGTTTACTTCATCACTTTCTTCTTCCTTCATGAAAAATTCTCTCGCCTGAAAGAAATCCATTTGCAGGAAAACTACTATTTTCTTGTGTTTGACTTGTCGATTTCAGTGTGGGATATGTGTCTGCTCTCGGCTCTTGTTTCAAGGTCAGCTAGTTACCAAGAGTTGAGCCCATTTTAGTTTATCATTCAATATAAGATGTGATATATGTTACATTCTCAGAAACACAAAATTGTAGACCTTTCTCTGGATTGCTAGCTACCAATTGAAATCAAGGCTATTAAACAACCTTGGAATTTGGACCAATGTAATTTCAGATATACGGGCGTATATTGAAGCCCCTAGGGCTCTTGTTCCGGGGCTGAGCTAATGTCACATTGAAAAAGAACAATGAGAAATGCATTTTTCCTGAATTCGGTTGTTCTGTTTGTAACCCAGAGCATCTCTGTACATGTATGTTTATATTAATTGTTTTTCCTTGGTTTGTTTGTGCGCAAGCAAATCCCAAATCCTCGCAGATGGTTTACCGGGACATTTTTGGTGATTCGAATTAGTTCTTGAGTCAATACTTCTGATATACAATCTCGTACATTTCATCCCCGATGCTTGTTTTGAATTAGCATGTCAGCAACCCAAGCCTGCTGTTTTGCTTTGACTTAGGATGTGTATTTCATCCCTACATGTACATCAAAGCAGTTCGGCCCATGATGAAATCCAAACCAGTCACATCTCATACCTCACAGTGGATTGGCATAATTCAGCTGGCTTAGTACGTTCATTGATTGGTTTGATTTAGGGGGAACCCCTTGACCTATTTATATCCAGAACTAGTATGGGCAACTAACCAAGCCAGTGTATCGATCCTAACAGTTCGGTTGATACACTGGCTCGCGAGGATGCCCTGGAGAGCCTCCGGAAAGAAAAGCACAGACTGACTGTGTACACCACCCATGTTGATAACTAAATAAATATTTTTACTGTTGAGCTGTTCGATGAATTTGGAAAATTAGTGTACATCTATTTCTTGCAATTGTTTCCTTGTTCTTCTTTTGTACTAATATGAACCTAAAACTGAACTGTGAGAAAGGGAGATCCTCATCATATTTCTCTTCTTGAATTAGAGATGCACTATATACATATGAAATAAAGCTTGTGTATGGTACATGTACATTGGTGTTTGTGTCACTTGCGTCACTTGTGTCAGCAATCAGCAATTGCCGAGGTAAATGTCGTAGCATAATCATTTCACCTCAGCAATATTTAACATGGTGTTAAATAGCAATTATTTTAACATGACTTTATTTTTGCCGATGTGAGTTTTCTGTATTGTGTGGGCTGGTTATTTTGAGTGGGTATAAAATAAGTTGTAAAACCGACAATAAATAGCTGTCAGACATGCCTGTTTAAAATTTGACCTTCTCTTACCCTACTCATTCTCATGGCATCAGATTGTATGCCCTCTGATTCAATCTAATAAAAATTAAATCCTATCTACTCTCCCATTTGGTTATGCCACATGTAGGATCTAACCGGCTTGCAGTAACATGAGTATCAACCAACCCAGAAAACAATACATAGTTCTTTGAAGAGAACATAATGTTAGGGGCTTTTTGGTTGGCTCGGTCATGTCAGCTGAATCCAACGCCATGCGGGCCGGGTATCTTTTGATGTTGCAGCGCTCTCGTCAGTTCAGCACCATAACGCGAGATAGAAGTGGACTGGTCCTTGGGTTGAAGCGTAGGCGACGATCCTATCTCCTCTCTCCTACTGAAAGTAAAGTACTTAAAATACGGCCATGATGTCCTAAGTTTGTTAAATATTCACGAACTGGGCCCTCTGAACACCAAATTTAATTGAAATCTGTAAGGTCCTACATAGCGAAATATACAACCATGACGACTGTGGAGCAAAGATAGGATATCAATTTATTAATTGCCCTTTGATTACTCTCTGATTGCACTAGGGTAAAATCATATCAGGCAGTTCTTGTGTGCATGGCTCTCGGGCCAATCAGCTTCGTCCACTTGTAAAAGGAGCGGAGTGGGTTCAGCATGTCACAGCTAAAGAAGACATACCGTGTGTTTTTGTGTAATAATTTAGTATAAACCTGTTACGGTAATTCTTTTACAAGATTTACTGAATGCAGTTCCCATCTCCCTCCTATGCAAATACGTGCTTCATGTGCCGACCGAAATCGATATAGACTGAACGCACATGTGGGACCTTTCTCTGCACAGTGCAATGCAGAGGGTGTTGCACCGACTTTTAGCAGGCTACAAGCTCTGGCAATGGGAGAATGACCCTACTTTGCATAGTATATTCATGATTTTTGCTTTAGTGCCAAAACACTGGTGAAGGCACAACATTTTTATCTACTACTTTTGTAGGGTAGCCTTGTCAGATTAAATGTACCTATATTATAAAGCTGAATGTTGCTGAACCTTAATTTAGGCATTGAAATGACGTCATCAGAAGTATCAGTTGAGTTTGTGACCATACTGTATGTATAGAATGGATGCTGCCTTGGTCATGGTGCCCAAGGCCAAAAGATGATGATTTATATTTCATTAATGTTTTCATAATTGAAGATGGAGACAGAGTCCCGGAATTGACTGGAAGAATTCTTTGGACTATTTGAAGAACTGAGGAGATAATATTCATAATTTTAGCTAAGAATCCATTCATCCATCATAAAAATGGCAACTTTTAGTGCTCTTAGTAATAATCACATACAAAGGTTTGTCTATAGAGATGAAAGACATATATTTATAGACTTTGTTTCACATTCTGCTTCAAAAATGCAATATCAGATGTATTCAACTCATAGCCGAAATTTGGGAAAACAGCAGAAATATTACACCATTTCACCTTCAAAAATGGCCTGACAGAATCTGGTCACAATTTCAGACACCTTTAACTCTCCCGTAAATTCAATGATGACAAGCTATATGCTGTTTTATATCATATCGTACTTGATTTGTGGAGAACTTAATTATGCTTTAATTTGTTTACATGTGAACATTTCATTTAAAAACCACCTGCTATGCCTACTTAATTCTCTCTCTCTATTGCGTGCATGTATGTTGAAGAATTATGTCTGATCCAAGTCCGAGACATGAATGATCATTTTGAATATGCTGATTTCAGACCTTGGCAAGATCACTATACTGTGGAGCTTGTACAATCGTACTGGTTGTCAGCACATGATTGAAGAAAAGAAGCTTTCTTATTGGGAAGAATTCCCAAAAATGCGAGCGAGTTACAGTTCGTGTCTTGTATGCTTGAAACAGGGAAAGTAACATATTTTTATACTTATTCTGTAAACTTTACATCGCGGGAGATGTTTTTTCACAGTTTGTTGATTGTCGATGCGAATTATCTGCCGGGATCGTCAGCGGGAAAATAGGACGCTAGTAATTTGCGCGAACAGTTTGTGTATATGTGAATACATTTCAGATGTTGGGTTATATTCTGTCGACAGTTTTATATTTCTTCACAGTGTGTTAGTATTATGTATGAGAAATGATAACATTTCCGGTTTTACGATTGATGAAACATATGTAACTTTGTTCATTTATTCAACAGATTTGCAATCGATTGTAGCGCTTTGCAACATTTTTTTTTGATTAATGGAAATTACTGTGTAAATCATAAGTAGCTTGAAAACTGCTATATGAAGTTAAAATGCCGAAATGATAGAAAAAAAGCTTTGAAAAATGAACAAAATACATTTCAGATGTTGGGTTATATTCTGTCGACAGTTTTATATTTCTTCACACTGTGTTAGTATTATGTATGAGAAATGATAACATTTCCGGTTTTACTATTGATGAAACATATGTAACTTTGTTCATTTATTCAACAGATTTGCAATCGATTGTAGCGCTTTGCAACATTTTTTTTTGATTAATGGAAATTACTGTGTAAATCATAAGTAGCTTGAAAACTGCTATATGAAGTTAAAATGCCGAAATGATAGAAAAAAAGCTTTGAAAAATGAACAAAATAGCGGTTCGGGAGAGATGCCTGTATGCAGCTGAAGTGAAATCTGGCACCCACATCTGGCGACGACACGCAATATGTCGTGTCTCCTGGAGCGAACAGCTTCGCCAGGCGAGCCAAGCGGTAGGCCCCCATGCCTGGCCGAGATTGTTACCTCTGCAGGTGTTGTGTTAGCGGGCGTCAGCTAATCAACAAGTGTTTCTGGCTCTTATCATTGCTTATCCAGGCGCGGGGTGTACTCCACAAAGACAGTATTATAGAGTTGTGTTTGTGCATCACGTATGGTATATCTTCTGCTATGACAATTTCCTTCAAATTCAATACATTGTACAGAAATCTGGTACCAGTAGACGTAGAATATAACTTGTTTGGGTGGCATGAAGCTGGAAATTAATCAGCAAATAAAGACGTTCTTATTGACAAGTACTTCTTGCATAAATTATTAACCGGCCACGTGCACGTTCCGTTACAAATACCCACCAAATTAGTTACAAAGAAGACAATGAAATTCAAACCCATTTTCCATAGTATTGTAAATAAAAATTCTAAATGGAAAATTTAGTGTTTACAGTATTGGAAATATATTAAGTTCAAATGTAATGGCTAAACTGCAGATTTGCATCATATACCTATGGAATAGTTCAAATTGAACAATTGAATTGCGATGATAACATTGTGCATTTGAATTACTTTAACGTGTAATAATCGTAATTTTGGATGCGGTGGTTAAATGCAATTCTTCGCCAGATATCTATCAAATGATAGCAAATAAAGCCATCAAAACAAACATTTCACATATACATTTACAGTATTGTAAATGAAACTGTAAGGTGTGAAATGATTTCATACGTAGCTACCATCATAGCAAATAAAACTGTAATATTCACCATACATTCACACGTGTATGTGGAAGAGGTAGATATAAGTATTCCTTTTGAAATGATTTAATATGTACCTAATAGCGTAGCAAATAAAATGGTATTATACCCCATACATTTAAACATCTATGGGGTAGATGTAAATATAAATATTTTCTTTGAAATGATTTAATATGTACCTACCATTATAAAATTGTAATATACACCATTCCTTTGCGCATCTGTGAGATAAATGTAAATATAAGTATTCTTTTTCAAATGATTTCATATATAGCTACCAACTTAGCAAATAAAATGGATTTATACATCAACATTTACACATCTAGAGGATAGTTGTAAATATAAACATTTTATTTGCATTGTTTTGAGATATAGATGCCATAGTTCGAAATTTACGGTTAAGTTTCATCTTATTTGCCATATATATCACGCAATGGTCAATATAACTACAACAATTCACATATATTTATTACAGGTTAGAAAGTGGCTAAATATAACTGATAGATTTGCATTCGGGTCACTACAATAGCGAATGTTTTCAAATAAATGAGATTTATTTGCAAAACATTATCGTGCGTTGTATATCTATAGTAATTAGGGACTCTCCAAGGTACGACATGCACAATAAATGTATCCAAAGGAAACCTTAAATGTATTGTAAATGTATGTGAAATGTATGGCGTATACATATCTCGCTTAGTAGCATTTGCTAGATCCTGTGTTAAATGTGATGATTTTAATCAACGTCACAAAACACTGTTGCAGAAACTTATAAAACAGGGCTATTCTACCAAGCGCCTCCACTCGAAGTTTCTCAAATTTGGCGATACATATCGCATGCTGATAGCAAAATACGAACGTAGCGTGCAAGATCTATGGGGCTACGTTTCGTAACTTGTGTCTAATTCCGCTTAACCCGGGGCTGGGGGCCGTATGAACCCATGTACTTCAAGATCCTCATGGTACTCATATGAACAGTCACAATCAAAGCGTGACTGAGATACATCATTCTTTAGATGACGACTTTACAACAAATATTATGGATTAAGAATACTGATCAGCGATACGGATTTGATATTTTTGGAATATCATGATGTCTTGCCGGCATCATTGAAAACTGTTGACCGCTTCTCTCTTGCAGGAAACAAGCCTATGTTTATGTATACTTTTGTCTTTTTGAATTTGGTGCTAATACTGTTATATGGAAATGGAATAGGTCTTTGGATTATGGACGCGGATATTCTCTAATGGACGACGGCTGGATTATGAATGACGGACTAGACGCTTGTAATGAAACCATGGAACTCTAAAACCATTTACTACAGTGGTGAATTTGGGGCTGTCAATCATACAGAATACATGAACAACATTCTTAAATATAACATCAAATATGGGAATCCAATTTTATGAGCCCTACCTCTCCGATCACATCGACATATACGTCAAATGAATGCAAATGTTACTTATAATTGCCAGCGTAAAACTTAATGTTCAAATAATTGGAAATAAAACCATTATATTCACCTTACATGCTGACCGTATATTAAATATAATTAAAATGACGTTTTTATGTAGTGTGAAGACTCCATCTTGTAGCCAGTGACATACTCTTTCAACGTGCCTATTTTCAAGTTCCAAGCATTTATGTTTTCGGCTGTGGCAAGCTAGACCGCTATTCAGATAGGCCAGACCGATATTCAGACAGACATGTAAAGGTCGTTCATAGTAGCGCCCCCTGGCGCCCGATAAAGGAACTGAAAACTTCATCTTTTAGCCGATGTCATGCTCTCTCGACATGGCAATTTTGAAGTTCCAAGCATTTCTATTTTCGGCTCTGACAAGCTAGACCGCTATTCAGATAGGCCAGACCGCTATTCAGATAGGCCAGACCGCTATTCAGATATGCCAGACCGCTATTCAGACCGGCATCTAAACGATCATTCGTAGTAGCGCCCCTAGGGTCCGATGTAGGGACTGAAGACTCCAACTTGCAGCCAATGAAATACTCTCTCATTATAACTATTTATAAGTTCGAAGAGTTTATATTATTGTCTCTGGCGATCTAGACCACTATTCAGATAAGACAGACCGCTATTCAGACCGACATGTAAACGGTCATTCATGGTGCGCCCGATAAAGGAACTGGCGACTCCATCTTTTAGCCGATGGCATGCTCTCTCGACATACCTATTTTTAAGTTCCAAGCATTTATATTTTCGTCTCTGACAAGCTAGACCGCTATTCAGATAGGCCAGACCGCTATTCAGATAGGTCAGACCACTATTCAGAACGGCATGTAAAGGGTCATTCGTAGTAGCGCCCCCTAGCATTCGATGTAGGGACTGAAGACTCCAACTTGTAGCTAATGAAACACTCTCTCATTATACCTATTTATAAATTCGAAGTTTTTATATTATTGTCTCTGGCGATCTAGACCGCTATTCAGATATGCCAGACCGCTATTCAGACCGGCATGAAAACGGTCATTCGTAGTAGAGCCCCCTAGCGTCCAATGTAGGGACTGAAGACTCCAACTTGTTGCCAATGAAATAATCTCTCATTATACCTATTTATAAATTCAAAGTGTTTATATTATTGTCTCTGACGATCTAGACCGCTATTTAGATATGCCAGACCGCTATTCTGACCGGCATGTAAACGGGCATTCGTAGTAGCGCCCCCAAGCGTCGGATGTAGGGACTGAAGACTCCAACTTGTAGCCAGTTAAATACTCTCTCCTTATACCTATTTATAAGTTCGAAGTGTTTATATTATTGTCTCTGGCGATCTAGACCGCTATTCAGATTTGCCAGACCGCTATTCAGACCGCCATGTAAACGGTCATTCGTAGGAGCGCTCCCTAGCGTCCGATGTAGGGACTGAAGACTCCAACTTGTAGCTAATGAGATACTCTCTCATTATACCTATTTATAAGTTCGACGTGTTTATGTTATTGTTTCTGGCGATCTAGACCACTATTCGGATAAGACAGACCGCTATTCAGACCGACATGTAAACGGTCGTTCGTAGTAGCGCCCCCTAGTGTCCGATGTAGGGACTTATGACTCCAGCTTGTAGCCCACGAAATACTCTCTCATTATTCCTATTCATAAGTTCGAAGTGTATATATTATTGTCTCCGGCGATCAAGACCGCTATTTAGATATGCCAGACCCCTATTCAGACCGGCATGTAAACGGTCATTCGTAGTAGCGCCCCTAGCGTCCGATGTAGGGACCGAAGACTCCAACTTGTAGCCAATGAAATACTCTCTCATTATACCTATATATAAGTTCGAAGTGTTTATATTATTGTCTCTGGCGATCTAGACCGCTATTAAGATAGGACAGACCGCTATTCAGACCGACATGTAAACGGCCATTCGTAGTAGCGCCCCCTAGCGTCCGATGTAGGGACTGATGACCCCAACTTGTAGCCCATGAAAAACTCTCTCATTATACCTATTTGTAAGTTCGAAGTGTATATATTATTGTCTCTGGCGATCTAGACCGCTATTCAGATATGCCAGACCGCAATTCAGACCGGCATGTAAACGGTCATTCGTAGTAGCGCCCCTTAGCGTCCGATGTAGGGACTGAAGACTCCAACTTGTAGCCAATGAAATACTCTCTCATTAAACCTATTTATAAGTTCGAAGTGTTTATATTATTGTCTCTGGCGATCTAGACCGCTATTCAGATAGGACAGGCCGCTATTCAGACCGACATGTAAACGGTCATTCATAGTAGCGCCCCCCCCCCCCCCGGCGCCCGATAAAGGAACTGAAGACTCCATCTTTTAGCCGATGGCATGCTCTCTCGACATGCCTATTTTTAAGTTCCAACCATTTATATTTTCGTCTCTGACAAGCTAGATCGCTATTCAGATAGGCCAGACCGCTATTCAGATAGGTCAGACCACTATTCAGACCGGCATATAAACGGTCATTCGTAGTAGCGCCCCCTAGCGTCCGATGTAGGGACTGAAGACTCCAACTTGTAGCTAATGAAATACTCTCTCATTATACCTATTTATAAGTTCGAAGTGTTTATATTATTGTCTCTGGCGATCTAGACCGCTATTCAGATAAGACAGACCGCTATTCAGACCGGCATGAAAACGGTCATTCGTAGTAGCGCCCCCTAGAGTTCGATGTAGGGACTGAAGACTCCAACTTGTAGCCAATGCAATACTCTCTCATTATACCTATTTATAAGTTCGAAGTGTTTATATTATTGTCTCTGGCGATCTAGACCGCTATTCAGATAGGACAGGCCGCTATTCAGACCGACATGTAAACGGTCATTCATAGTAGCGCCACCTGGCGCCCGATAAAGGAGCTGAAGACTCCATCTTTTAGCAGATGGCATGCTCTCTCGACATGCCTATTTTTAAGTTCCAACCATTATATTTTCGGCTCTGACAAGCTAGACGGCTATTCAGATAGGCCAGACCGCTATTCAGATTGGTCAGACCGCTATTCAGACCGGCATGTAAATGGTCATTCGTAGTAGCGCCCCTAGCGTCCGATGTCGGGACTGATGACTCGAACTTGTAGCCCATGAAATACTCTTTCATTATACCTATTTATAAGTTCGAAGTGTATATATTATTGTCTCTGGCGATCTAGACCGCTATTCAGATAGGACAGACCGCTATTCAGATCGACATGTAAACGGTCATTCATAGTATCGCTCCCTGGTGACCGATATGGGAACTGAAGACTCCATCTTCTAGCTCGTGATATACTCTCTGAACAGTCCTATTTACAAGTTCGAAGCATTTGCATTATCGGATCTGGCAAGGTAGACCGCTATTCCGATAAGCCAGACCGCTATTCGGATAGCCAGAGACTCATAAGAGCGCCCCTAGCAGCGCCCCCTGGAGTCAGATTTGGAATATGATTATGAAAACATATGAAGCAGGACTTTCTCTCTTACTATGCAGAGTTTGGAGTTCAAAATACTCATAATAAAGAAAATACAGATGTTTTGCTCCATGTCTGAAGAAATAATGACTGGTCCCTTCGAATAACGAACTGCGAACAGCGAACCGCGGTCTAACTTTACGAACGTGTTTAAATGACCCCAATATGATAATCTAAAAATTCACGGAGTTTCAGCTCTCTATTTTTTGTCGTTCCGGAAATAGAAGAAAAAAATCCAGCAGGGGGGCAGAAAGTGCCTCCCCCCCCCCCAGGCCAGGTAGGGTTACGAATTTTGGGAAAGGTATTGTGCCACTATTTCTAAAAATTAGTCCTTCTTCGCAACATATATATATTATCGATATGGTTGTTCTATATTACACTTGAAAATTTCCAAACATTTGTCTCACATTCGAAAGATCTTAATGCCTGTGTTAAAATGCTAAAAAAATCGTCGTATTTCATGGTATATTTTGGCTTTATAGAAGAGATCGGATATAGGAAGTAGTCCACAGTAAACTCGTCTGTGCTAAAAATAGGTCCTGGCTATAGGACTTCCCTCTTCAGTGGATGCCAAACCATACATAAATCAGTAAATGTATGCAACTGGAGCGTTCATGCCATCATTTCAACATGCAAGCCAGTTATGCAGATTTCACTTTCGATCAATTTATTTTTCGAGGAATGTACCCCATATTTTCTCGAAAATCTATTAAAATTATTGAAAAATGTCATATTTTGTTCACTTCCTGGACAAATCTGACAATCGATTTCAATGAAATTTCTCAACCCTGTGATTCTTCCTGAGGCGAGATATTATTTACCACTCCCCCCGGTCGGGTCCAGCCACGGTCAGTCAATTCCTTTCATGTTCAGTCATACGTTCAGTTACGTTCAGTCCAGTCTTTTATCGGAAACCAAATTACATCAGAAATAACTGTACACTTGGACTCTAATAGAAAATTGTGAATGTGAGATCTAATTTTAAAATTCTAATTGGAAACTGAAAAACTGTGAATTTGAAATTCAAATGGGAAATGCAATTGCTAAAATAAGATTTCAATTGAAATTGAAATTAAAAACTAGAAAAAGTCAGATAAGTCCAAAATTGTCCATAAACTGAAGGTATAAAGACAAAATTCCAATTTGAATTTAAACTTAAAATACATTCAAAATTAACAAAGAAAACCTTAGTATTTAGTCAAAATCACTGCAGAGCTGGCAGCTAAAATGCTACTAGACTTGACTGGGCAATGCCTTTTCTGTACCGGACACGCACTATCTGTTGTAACATATAATGTAACCGGTATGCCTACTTGCCAGAACCTTTCTGGAAGAGTTCCTGATAATTCACCCCACAGTCGGTCTGTGAAAAACCGCATTATAAGATAAAATGATTCAGATTCCAAAAACAGACTCGAATTAGGTTACAATGAGTAATAATGAACCAGCTTATGCAATTTCAATTGGTGGTGTTTCATTCTTTCCATGCATAACGTGTAGAGAAATTTCGCTGTCAGAGCAAGTATGCGAATACAGATCTCTAGACGGATGACAAAATAATATTAAATGATTCATTTTCAATCAAATATACTCGCCGAGAGTAATCTCGCTGCCGCAGCGAAGTATATATAGGACGAGGATACACCTTGTTCAAACTTTGACTAGGAGGCATCTCTATTCCATTCTCGAAGCAAGTCGGCTTATTTCTCGGCAGATCGATATGGTCTTTCGCTTCGAGAGAAAAACCGGGACAACAATCGATAGCGGTACACCGAGGCCCTTCAAGACGAGATATTGATCGGTTTTACTCATTTATCGAGAAATCGTGTCGATCGATTGGACGTGGCCACTTTTATGTTCTCTAGAATAGTTCCTTGCTATTTACCTTGAAATAAGTATCATCATGTATCGTGTAACGAAAATGGTAAAACATGAATAACGATTTCAGTTAACATAGCAAAGAAAATTGGTAATAGCAATAATAATAAAATAATTTCTATTTCGTTTTGCAGTGGAGCTATGGGGTGGCGTGCTGTCGTTTTCGCTGGAGCTACCAGCTGCCATCTTTCTTCGGACGTTTGGCCCAAAGCCTACGCTCATGGTGGGAATGCTTCTCCATTTTTCAGGCTACATCTCCGCCTGGGCGGTGAAATTCATAAATCACGAGAGCTATTTTTTCTTCCCTGTACTACAGGCTTCTGCTATAGCAATTGGTAAGTATGATGGATTAGTTTTAGATATACATGTACGTGTGAACTAACCAAGCAGGTCGACCTTCCATGTAACTTATCATTGTTCTGTGGTTGAAACCACCGAAAAGCCTAAATGTAGCCTTATTTATTTTATCGGAAAGATTGTTCTCCGTCGTCTCGTGACCTTAAATGAGAGAACAACCGAACTAAAAGGAGCCTTGTGATGTCTTATCATCACCATCGATTTCCCCAAAGCCATTTGCCTATGTATATACGATTATCATTCACTGAACCCTGGGCGATAATGTGATCACCACATCATTGGAATGGCTGCCCTAGTGATGTCGCAGCGATGCCATGTATTTCAAAAGAAACGAACTGCGGAAAAAGGTCAGAAGTTAAGGATGATGCTCGTCAACAAGTATTATTTGTCCGAATTCATCATTTTTTTCTTCCTGGAGTAACGGTACTCCGCCTACGATAAGATCCTGATGCATTCGGCTATTTGGGCGCAGAGATCTGAATGGAACATTGGCGCATCGGTTTATAGGTTGAATCTAGTCACTCTTCTGTCCTGTTTTGTCACAAATACTTTACCTGTCCAAGCTTTCATATTTTCCTAAATCAATCTCTTTATAGCTGAGGTAGAGTCACATTTAATAATCGGTAGCGTTAAATAATAAAATATAGTGGCTGCTCATTTACACTTTGAATTTCTATTGCTCACAGGGCATGGCGTTAGTTACACGTACGTTGCCTCGTTGGTTACGACATGTGAGTTTTTGGAGACAAACATCATGGCAAAGTCATCTTTTCTGGAAGCAGTTTTATCTGGCAGTCCTGCGATCATGCAACAGATTTACTTCGCCTTCTTTGTTAATGGGGACTACCGAAACTACAACAACCATAACGTATTTCAATTCATGTTATTCAATGCCGTGTTTTCTGTCATTATTAATGGCCTTGCTATCATTTGTGTATTGACCGCTAATAGACCAGAAGTGTAACAGTCACCCAAATGATTGGAAAAGACAACTGGGGTTGATTTCGATATAGCAGGTTTATTCTTCAGCGTATATATAAAACCCTAAAATGATACAAACAATAAATGCGTATAAATGTCTTGTTACAGATAATCTTAGTCATGAATATTACAGAATATGATCATGAAAGCATAAACCAGTGCAATATATAATCAGTGCAGTATATAATTAGTGCAACATCTACATGTATTCGGATTATCGGCAAATCACCAATGCTATCTAACATGTACGGTACAGTAGTTTACGTATATAAACAAGATATGTACCCTAGACCATTTAGGATTTACACTGAGACATATGAATGCACGTCTCTCAGAATATATACACGTAACAACACTTACCCTATCAGAGTGACAGGGGTTTCCGGATAAATCCGTCGTCCCAAACACGTACGAATGCCTGAATAAACGAATATGTACATTTAGCACAAATAGTTTCTGGCTAAACTAATCAACAATAAATATGTACAGATTTCACGACATTCATACAATACCGTGCCAAAAAGGAA
Source organism: Hanleya hanleyi (assembly GCA_036873755.1). Classification (NCBI taxonomy): domain Eukaryota; kingdom Metazoa; phylum Mollusca; class Polyplacophora; order Lepidopleurida; family Hanleyidae; genus Hanleya; species Hanleya hanleyi. Next base: position 21,481 of record JAVTVY010015352.1, read on the forward strand.
CGAGTCCCTTAAAACATAGATTTGAGATGATTGTAATTGTATTGAACCATTACATTTACATAGAATACATAGTTACAATCCTGAGATTAATATATATCATGTCTGCATGATTATGAACCACTAAACACGGGAATCGCCCACATTTATGCAACTCGTAAGAACAAACCTGCGCGTTCTCAGTATACCCGAAACCAGGAGTACGTAAAACAATTTACGATTACTTCAATACGGAAAGGCATATGCAATGACATTAAAATATACAGAATAACATACTTACTTGTATCAGTCTGCAGAACAAGTACAGCATCAAGTTTCTCAGAGCCCAGGTATGTATAGTTTCAAAGCATTCGACAGTTTCAAAAACGTCTGACCGCAACAAGTACACAGTGTGTATGTTTTAGCATATACCAAACGTTCTGGTTATATAGGTAAATTGCACGCTGCCACCATACAATTTACACACGGGCGCGAAACTTGAAGCCAACAAAAGACAAAGGTTTAATCAAGTTAAAATATAGGAGTCTGCATATGCGCCAGCTTGGCGCCACTACCCTCCCAGAGGGTCTGGACAAGAGCACCCGGCTGTCACCGGATTAAAACATATAAAAACATCCTACAAATAAATACATCACAGAAATGCAACACTGCTACACAGTCGCATTATAATATGTGCTCTATTATAGCTGAACGTGTAAAGGTATACTACAAATAAAATACATGAAATAAATACTATACTCTGCCACACAGTCCCACTATAATATATGCTATATGATAGCTGAACGTATAAAGGTAACCTACAAATGAAATACATGAAATAGATACAACACTCTGCCACATGTGGACGGTGATCGGGATAACCAAATCTATGCTGACAAAGAGCAACAATATTTATTAATGGTACCTGACCATGGCCCAGAGAATAACGTCTTGGAAATATTTAAAACTGCTAATGTCCATCTTTTGTTCTGGGCTACCGTTTTGGTAATCGGCAATACTGAGCTCAACGAATATAACATATCTGTATTCACAGAAACTATACAACACAACCGTCAGTTCCAGGATGTATTCATTTGCTACCACACCTCTGTATTTCTATCTTGTATCATTGTAGGCTTTCTTACAGATGCATTAGCCCAAAACGTCTCTTGTATGATATATGTTTCTGTAGTTTCAAATGTAGCAGGAATATCATTTGGTCTCTCCTATGTAATGCACTTGTCTCTAACACACTTCTACATATTTGTTATTATTATCGGGGTTATGCAGGGGGTTTCCCGATCTCCGTCAGCCGTTACTATTAAGAAGCGTTTCGGAGACTCTCTGTTCGCTTCCGCTTGGACCTTTTGTGGTAGTTGTCTTACTCTGATTTTACAGCAAATATATTCGACACTTTACCAGGCAAAGATACCAGACAACAGCAACACCTGTTACGGACAGACATGTTTGGATATTACTTTCATATTGTTGTCAGCATTTTCTTTTCTTATCGGTCTTCTGTCTGCCATTCTCGCAATTAGAGGATATTGAATAAAGCTTCGGATAGAATTTGACGAGGCAATTTCTATTCTTTCAAATAGGTTTCATTTTCAGTTATGAAATGATATATTTGGCGAGGGTTGACACTAGTTCGTTTAATCAGCACCCAATGGAAATTAAGCTTTAGCATGCAGTGGTGGTGGGAAATATATCGGCGTACCTGACAAGAAGTCGCATGACCACTTGACCGATATTCTCACTGCATTGTACTCGAAGATATCAAAGATTAAAATATATTCCGAGACGTTTCGTGCCGTATCTCAGCCATGATTTCATTTCAGGTGTTTTAGTGGGTACTATTCATTATAGACGTAACCACACGACCCCTAGCACAGGTTCCAGTGGAATTAGATGCAAATATCGAAAACTAGCTCTGTCAAAAGATCTGGCGGAATGTAATATGCGCCCCTATTTCCATTCCGCTTTCCACAACAAAGGTTGAGGACAGCCGAGCATAGAAGGCAGTTGTCTTCCTTGTTTGGATTAAATCATATAATCGTATAATGTTATAATTATAATCAGTGTTAAGATTAGATTGATGTTTCGGGTTAGAAGATATGGGTTAAAACTTACAGTGGATAATTTTTTCCAGCGGAATCCATATTTGTTTAACCCTACCTGGTCTGGGGGGAGGGGGGGGGGGGGCACTTTCCGCCCCCCTGTTGTTTTTTGCTCGTATCTCCGGAACGACAAAAAATTGAGAGCTGAAACCCCGTGACTTTTCCGATTTTCATATTGGGGTCATTTTGAGCCTATTTGCCTATTTGCATGAACCCCCGAGCAGAGGATCATGGGTAAACTAAAAATGGCGGCCATGGGGGTACTAGAAAAGTGGTGTTTTCGTCATATTTCTTCAAAAATTACACAACAATTCAGCATGTTGACTCAACGCGATTCTATGCCAAAATGCCCCCTACCAAACTTTCTGCGATATCTCGGGAACGCCAAAAAGATGGAGAGCTGAAACTTCGTGGCGTTATAGGCTATCATATTCGGGTCATTTTGAGCCTATTTGTATAACTTCACGAGCCGAGGATCATAGGTAAATTCAAAATGGCGGCCATGTGGGGTACCAGAATTGAATTGAATTGAATTGAATTGAATTGAAATTCAAATTGGATACCAATGGCTGAAATGCTGAATTTAAAAAAAATATATATGAGAGTAATAATTAGCCTGAAAATACAATTTGGCGGGAATAAAACCCAAAGGGGCTTGTTCTATCCCAATAACATCTTAAATGGCATCGGTAGAAATATGAGAAAAACATATGGCTGAAGAATAAAAGATTTCACGCACTGAGAGAAATGGACCAGTTGTTACAATGCATCAGTTCGTAATGAAATAGGATTTGAGTTTTGATTTAAAAAGTGATGTTGATTGAATGCCTTTCATTGATGGGGGCAGTTTGTTCCACTCTCGAGGTCCTGTAACTTTGAGGGTGTAAAATGATAAATTGGACTGATAGATGGGTCTATATAGGTTAAGCAGGTTTCCCCTGGTCCGATAATAATGAATACTAGATTGCTTAGTAAAATAGGACTGGAAAATTTGTGGCAGTATTTCGGGATGGTGAAAAAATTTGTGAGTCATAATAAGGCATGAGTACAGATTTAATTTCTGTAGCTGTAAAATTTTTAAATCAGTAAACAGAGGCGAAGTGTGGTCTAGCTTTCTAGATAATGTTATCACTCTAAGCGCACGTTTCTGGAGAGTTATCAATGGCTGTAGGTGAGTAATGTAGGTATTTCCCCATAGAACATTACAGTAATTAAAATAGGGGAAGATCATCGAATAATATAAAATGTACAGTGTTTTTTTACTCAAAGCGCGTTTTATGTGGTTTATTATCCCTAAGTTTCTGGACACTTTATTACCAATATAGTGTATATGAGTCTTCCAGTTTAGTTGATCATTAAGAAAAATACCCAGAAATTTGAATTGATTTACGAGTTGTATTTCAGTGCCAGATATAAGTAAGTGATATGGATTAGCTGGAGGTTTAGAGTTATTAGGCTTGATCAACATATATTTCGTTTTCTTGATATTCAGTGAGAGTCGGTTACAGAAAAACCAAGTAGAGAGTCTTTCTAATTCTTGTGACATGATATCGAAGACCTCGATTATTTTTTCGGAAGAATATACTACACTGGTATCGTCAGCAAATAAGATAATTTTCAGAAGATTAGTAACATTGCTTATATCATTGATATAGAGAAGAAAAAGAATTGGGCCCAATATTGATCCTTTGGGGACACCATATAAGATTTGAGACGGTTCAGAGTAGGCCCCGTTATATATAACACATTGGGATCTGTCAGACAGATAACTTTTAAGCCAAGTATTAGCCAGGCCTCGAAAACCGTAGTGGTCGAGTTTAGAGAGTAATATATTATGATTCACAGTGTCGAAAGCCTTAGACAGATCCAAGAAGGAAACTATGCTATAAAGTTTGGATTCTTTTGCTGAAACGAGTGTGTCATATAGTGTAGTTGCTGCTAGAGATGTCGAGTGATTGGGCCTAAAGCCAAACTGATCTTTGGAAAGAATTGTATTGGATTCCAAGAAGTCTGATATTTTCGTAGCCGCAATTTTTTCGAGAATTTTACCTAAACATGGTAAAACAGATATTGGTCTATAATTTGATAATACAGATGGATCATCGGCTTTGAAAATTGGTGTAACTTTAGCATTTTTGAAGGGCTTTGGGACTACCCCAGAAGAGAATGAAAGATTAATTATGTAGGCAAGCGGAGCAGAAATGTAATCAGATACCAGTTTAACCAAGGACGTCCGTATATCATCTATACCAGGTGCAGCGGTCTTCAGGTTCATTATCTTTATCTTCACCTCATCCAGATTTACCGGTGTGAATAAGAAATTGCCAGGGACAGGTGTGCCAAGGTAATCTTCAAAATTGGAAGGAGTACTTGGGATTTCAGAATCAAGATTGGGTGCCACTGAGCTAAAATATTCATTAAACTTGTTGGCGATAACCTGATTGTCCGATATATTCTCACTGTTCACTCTAAAATACTCAGGTGTTCTTGTGGCCTTGCTTCTATTCATAAGTTGGTTTAAAAAATTTCAAGTTCCTTTTATATCTTGATTACTCTCATTAAATTTATATTCAAAATATTGTTTCTTAACCAATTGTAGAATATGGTTAAGTTTATTTCTATATGCTCTGTATTCGAGATGAATATTTTCATCATGAGTGAGGAGGTAGAGTCGATATGGTCTATTCTTTTCATATATCGAGTTTAATATACCGTATGTGATCCAAGGTTTAATAATTTTTTTATTTTTAATTTTAGACGTTGATAAAGGGAAACAATCATTATAAATAGGGTTGAATAAAGTCAGGAATTTGTCAAGCGCTTTACTAGGGTCTCTGTTATCAGATTCGACATCACTCCAGTCACTTTCTTTTATTATTTGAGTAAATCTATCTTTTTGGTCGGGAGTGATTCTGCGATATTGTAAGGTCTGGTCACGGGCCTTAAAGATCTGCTCCGTTTTTATGATATGGAAAACTGGAAAATGATCAGTAATGTCTGTCATGAAAATACCCGAAAGGAGATTGTCTTCATGACAATTTGTAAATATATTATCAATGAGTGTTGATGAATTTCGTCGTACTCTCGTTGGTTTAGTAATTTGTGGAAAGAAATAGTGTAACTTTAAAATATCGAAGTATTCTTTTGAAGGAGTATGACGGTCGGTTTTAAAGAGATCAATATTAAAATCCCCCATTAGTATACAATTATTTCTGTCGATGTCCGGAGTATTAAGAGTACAAAGGAGAAATCGGTTAAAAACATTAACGTCTTTATCAGGGGGTCTGTAAAGTAAGCCAACTAAGTAGGTTTTATCACCCCAGACTAGTTCTAGAAATAAGGACTCATATTCACCTTCATCGTCAAGATGGGAGAGGTCATCACGTACTTTACAGCACTTGATACTTTCGTGAACATAGAAAATTAACCCACCTCCCCTTCTTTTCTTTCTTGATGATGCATAGGGTTTGTAGCCAGGCAAATCAAATAAATCTTCAATTGTAGGATTCAGTCAACTTTCTGAAAATCCTAAGACGGAAAATTGATGCTTTAAGTTATGGACAAAGCCTGTAATTTCGGAAAAATGCTTGTTCAGACTTCGCGCATTCATATGTAAAAAGGACAGTGTGTTGTTATTAGTAATAGAGGGTGAACTGTTAATTTCATCGAGAAAGGTCGTTTCAGAACAATACTTTGACTGATGAATATTAATATTTTGCCAATGCGCAATTTCGAAATCGTTATCGTCTGTTAGGGCTTTACAGTGGTCGATATCATTTAACTGAATGGGATTAAAGCAAAGATTATCTATGAAATCAAAGTTTGTGTTGGATTTAGGAGCAGATGAACAGCTAATTTGCCCTGGTATTTCTTCATTAAAAAACGGGAGATGTGTTACAAGATTCGATTGTGGAACGTCTGCCTCAGTAGTATTGTTATTATCCATATTGCAAGGATTGGGTACACACAAACTGGTCCAACACTAGGGACCTGCACTATCACTGAATATATGTCACATATAGGTACATGAATATGTGGCAAAGTTCTGGACAACTAGTTGATCAGATTACTCATGGCCTCATCATAGTAATTTATCAACACTAGGGATCTGCACTATCACTGAATATATATCACATATAGGTACATGAATATGTGGCAAAGTTCTGGACAACTAGTTGATCAGATTACTCATGGCGTCATTATAGCAATTTATCAACACTTGGGACCTGCACTATCACTCAATATATATCACATATAGGTACGGTACATGAATATGTGGCAAAGTTCTGGACAACCAGTTGATCAGATTACGCATTATACCTGCACTATAACTCAATATATATCACATATAGGTACATGAATATGTGGCAAAGTTCTGGACAACTAGTTTATCAGATTACTCATGACCTCATTATAGCAATTTATCAACACCAGGGACCTGCACTATCACTGAATATATATCACATATAGGTACGGTACATGAATATGTGGCAAAGTTCTGGACAACTAGTTGATCAGATTACTCATGGTCTCATTATAGCAATTTATCAACACCAGGGACCTGCACTATCACTGTATATATATCACATATAGGTACATGTATATATGGCAAAGTTCTGAACAATTACTTGATCAGATTACATGTGGCCTCATTATAGTAATTTATCAACACTAGGGACCTGCACTATCACTGTATATATAAACCACATGTAGGTACATGTATATGTGTCAAAGTTCTGGACAAGTAGTTGATCAGCTTACATGTGGTCAAAAAGTGATGTTTTCGTCAAAATTTGTGCTTTTCTGTATAGAAAAGTGGATAAAACTTATTTTATTTCATATCAGATTATTATTTACTAATTTATCATGCGCTATCACTGTATATATATCACATATAGGTACATATATATAAGGCAAAGTTCTGAACAATTACTTGATCAGATTACATGTGGCCTCATTATAGTAATTTATCAACACTAGGGACCTGCACTATCACTGTATATATAAACCACATGTAGGTACATGTATATGTGTCAAAGTTCTGGACAAGTAGTTGATCAGCTTACATGTGGTCAAAAAGTGATGTTTTCGTCAAAATTTGTGCTTTTGTGTATAGAAAAGTGGATAAAACTTATTTTATTTCATATCAGATTATTATTTACTAATACAAATAAAAAAAATCGAAGATTTTGACCAAAAAATCGTCCAAAAATGCTTTTTTGAAAATGACGTCACAGTGACGTCATCATGGCGGCCATCTTGGATTTTAAACATTTTCTTGTAGAGCTTGACCCCAAGATATAGTGTGGTAAGTTTCAGCCCTCTAGCCTTAGAGATAGCGAAAATATTTAATGGGGGGGCACTTTCAGTCTTCCCACCACCCCCCCCCCCCCACCCAGGCTGCGGTACACTCCAAATCACTCAGGCCAGATAGGGTTAAATATCACGAACAAACTTTGATGTATCCATAAAGTGTGATTACACCTCCATGGTGTCGAAATGCACAATTGCATATCAAAGCGATCTGAGGTATATTATACTCAATAATTCGACATGGAAATTGCTTACGATCATAGAATACTTGTTCGCAATTAACAATGTTGCGGAAAGCACATCGTGTGCATTCCTGTCATCATTTGAAAGCGTTAATCACTTCACTCTTCAATAAATAAGCTCCTGTGGTTTTCATTTTCATCTTATTCCTAATTGTCGAACGAAAACAATCATAGGATTGTGTGCGCAGAAATACTTTCGTCGCGATGACTGAATACTGAATGACGGAGTGAGCGCTTATACTGGAATGGAGATTTTTAGACTATCGAACATAGGAGAGAGGATTTGCGACTATTTGCTCAATACAAACTATGAATATCAAAACTCGCCATTACATTGTTCATATTGCCAGTGCATGAGGCTTCCATAATACAGAGTTGCAAAGCTGGTAAACGTCCGGTTCCAGATGCTTTCACACATTTCAACAAACCATGACAAATTGAATGGGTATGATTTATTTCTTTTACTGAATTAGATGATTGGCTTCGGTACTTCTTTGTGTTAGGGGTAGATGCAGACCAAGGTTGAGCCGTAAACCGTTACCTTTGGGGTGAAATATTTTAAACTGAAAAATGTATATCTTTTGTTGGACAGATATCTCAAATTATGGTGTGGCGTGAAATGTATTTTAAAATGCATCTGCCAGTTTGTCGTGATCTAAATAAATTTCGGAATTAAACATATCGATTTTCTCGAAAAATTATGTAGGTGGCTTTAGATTGAGTCTAATGAATGATGGACATTGATGTTAGCATGGTTACATAGCGCCAATTTGGTGAATATTTGCTTGGGGTGAGAAAATATGTAAATTTCAAATGGCTTCTCGTTGCAATCATTCGATTCTATGTGGAGGTTCAGGTATAGCTTCACGTAGAAATGTATGTAAACTAGCAAATTACTCAATCATGGTATGTGTGGGCATATGCAGAAATTGGACTTTGTAATACTAATATTTACACAAATCGCTCAACTAGAATGGACACAATGTATCATTAAACGAACCCGTCTAGCTGCAAATAAAAATAATTTGAACACAGAAATCGCTCAAACCGGTACGAGCAAATTGGTTACATATTAATCTGTCATTCTGTGAAAGCTTGGGTCCATGGCACACAAAATCGGGCAAGTGCCAAAATAGGTTTTTCATATTTTGCCCGCTTATTATAAAACTCCTCTGCGTGTCATGAAACGAAGTTTTCGCAGAATGACAGAATGTAGCCTATTTGTTCGTAAATGCTTGAGCGAATTTTGCGTTAAAAAACAACAAACAAGAGCGCATGTGGAGGGACAAATATATATTAGCAGTCGTTTCACATGACGCGAAATATATATTACATTTCACCAACTACATTGTGTCACTTCCATTCAGCAAATGTTGATAATTCAAAGAACGATACAAATGAAAAGGAACAAAACAATCTGTTCATTTCTGCATCTTTAAAGATTTGCATAGAGATTTGCACTCGTGAAAACTTTCATTTTGCTTATATAAATATAAGCCACCTAGTGAATCGGATGTATTGTGTGTGGATCAAATTTGACATAGCTGTCTTTTATAGATCTTTTTATTCTCATCCCTTTTATATCTCACCAATTAACAGTACCTTGTTTTTACATTTTTTACATTTTAATGTTGTTCCAACTTGTACTTGTGGTTGTGCGTGTTTGTGGTCGATAACTTAAAACATTGTAACGTCGTCGCATCTTATGTCAGTGTAACGACAATAATGAGTTTAACTGCGAAATATCTGTAAGACTATCCTAAAAATGAGAACGATCTTTGGCAAGGCTAGGGAATTTACAACCGTTATTTCTTCAACATTAAGTGAGGATTCTGAACTCCCATCTTGGTAATTCTTATTTCAGGTTGAGTTTCGATAAATAATTCATCTTCCAAATATCATGATATCAGTGGAACTTTGTTTATCCCCACGATCAGTTTATTTATCCAAGCTAGTTTTTAATAGTATGACATGTTTTTAATTGCAGAATACTCAAAGACAGTATCTATGGACTTGAATGGAATTTATTGTTAAACTAGAATACTATTCGTCTAAACACTGTATGGCTTCTCAAAGGCATTATTTTGACACGTCAAGGGTTAGCCGAGTATCAACGGCATGTTGACAGATTTTGTATTCTGTATTATTTATGACAATTCCTTTAATTTTTGTATTATACCTGATATTTTTGCCCAAAATCTCTGCACACTGTAGAATTGAGTACGGGTACCCTATCTACTTTCGCTGGTGATATTGGAGAATGATGAAAGATATTCATATTTGTACAATTTACCTCTGCATACAATAGTTTTAACCAGTTTTGATTAGAATCTATGGTGGTTTTATGTATAAAATCCAAAGATATGGCATCGAAAACTTTTTCAAAGTCGATTGATAGTAACAGTGATATCTTACTGATATTACTTTCAAGTAATATATCTCCCAGCCGTCTAATAGTTTCCTCTATACATCTGCTTGGAATGAACCCCCGAAAATACAAGACCAAATAAGTTTATATTCAACACTGAGAGGCGAATGCCCAATTTTTCAATTTGGCTTGACTCTTTGGCGATGAATTATAGGTAGTTTCACTTTTCATAAGCAGAGTTAGCTGATCTCAACATCTGCCCTGTGTTTTTTCAACACATTTTGTAGAATGCAACTGGAAAACCGTCTAGGTCAAGGCTTTTATAATTTTCGTGGTCTAAAAGCATCATTATTTCTTCATCGTTTTAAATTTTGTGCTTCTATGTATGATTAGCTGTATCGATATGCTTTCGCTTAGAGGATAGTTTCATCTTTATTTCTATCTTTTTGAATTTTATGTACGTTTTTCCCAGTTAGCTTGGTTGAATTTGTTACACGTTTGTTAATTATAGTTTTTTTTTGTATTCATAAATAGTCTTTAGTCAGTTTTCTCCCTTATATATCTAATATTATTTAGTTCTAACAATTATACCCTGTGTAGTTCTATTTCCTATACAAGCGTCTAGTCATTAGATAATGTTTGCGTCATAATCCAACGACCTACTCCGTTTCCATAGAACAACTGTATCACCAAATTAAAAAACGAAACAAAATCATAGCATACATAAACTTAAGCTAGTATATCTTTAAGTTTTTTTTTCTTGTCGGCATTAATTCGTTTAATTAGTTTCTAAACTCTGTCAAATCCATGCTTAATTCTTTGTAGAATTTAAATGTGCAATATTATTTGCTGACTCTTTTTTATGTTTTGACTCGATTCACCTCTTTTCTTTTATTTTCATTAGAAGAGTATCTAAGAAAAGTTTAATCAAAGTCGAGCGTCTGTTGAGGGTATATTTGGTATTTCGTCTCGATTATATGCCAGTGGGCATATTCGTTTACTGTCCTATAAGATGGTTTAAAAGTTTTTAACATATTTAGTATATGTTAATAACAAACACCTTTCCAATAGCTATGGCCGCATTCAGTATTTGTGAATTTACAGCTTAGGGTTATTGTCAAATTGTCAATTTTATACCCAGCAATTATTTCTGCCTTAACACTTTTAAACACATCTTTGCTTGTAAAGAAGAAATCTAGTCCAGCTTGTTTTCTGTTTCTTTCTTTTTTCTCCAGATATATCTTTTTAAATTCACATGCATTAATCTCCAGCTATCTGTACATTATTTTGGGTTTTTACACTATTTATGGCGCTTGGGTGAGTTACGTGTTGATAATTTTCTGTGTATGATAACGGATGGGTTACCAATATCGTCAATATTTTCAATGATATTATAATAAAAGGAACGTTTGTCTGTATTCGGGTCATATCTGTTCGCTGAAGTTAATAAAGTGTAATGTATATCACATTTACAATCGAGAAATTCCCTTCCGCGTTTTTCTCAACTGTGTTTACTCTATAGTCAAAAGCCTTATAGAATAGTTTATTATACAGCTATGTCCTTTGATCCAATCAAGTCATTTCAATTGCACCACGTGTCCGTACAAAACCCGAAGTCATATTGGATCCCAAAATGCCGTATTGAATTCATATTGTACGGCTTCTAAGGGAGGTAACTCTTTTTGTTATGGCGCCAAAATGAAGCTACAAAAAGTTAAAAAACATCTAGCAAACTTAAATATCATTATATATCTAAATTCAAGTAACATTAGTCAGTCAGTCAGTCAGTCAAATTTGTTTCAAATGAAGCTCGGAAAGTAGAGACTGATTTTCATGATATTTGCAGAATTACTGATATGGAGTCTATTGTATTCTAGGAATTTAGGGGTGCTGTAGTTGAATTTATTGTTATAATTGAATATATTAATGTTATGTTGTTTAATCTAACAACACTATATTGATACAAACATGAATAAAAAATCGATAACAAATAATTTAGTTTAATATTTCGATGACCTGTATAATAAATAGGTCATTATACAGTACCTTGTACAATATGGATTGGTATTGTACTCGTCCATGTTGTGATGGAAACTCGTATTGGACTCGTCCAATACAGGTTTTCATCACAACATGGTCTTGTACAATATCAATCCATATTGAGCCTATTTGCATAACCCGCCGAGCAGAGGATCATGGGTAAATTCAAGATGGCGTCCACGTGAGGTACCAGAAATGTGATATTTTTGTCATATTTCTCCAACATTTCTGATTTTCCGCGATGAAAAGTGAGAAAAAGCTATTTTGTTTCACATCACAGTAATATTTACTAATTTATCATGCAGTTTTTGCGAAGAAATTGCATAAATAAAAAATTCGAAAAATCCGACCGAAAAAAGTCGTTTTTGAAAATGACGTCACTGTGACGTCATCAAAGCGGCCATCTTGGATTTTTTTACATTTTCTGGTAGAGCTTGAATCAAGGGTATAGTGTGGCAAGTTTCAGCTCCTTAGCTCATGGGGTAAGCACAATAATTAGGGGGGCCATTTCGCCACCTCCCAGGCCTGGACAGGTCCCAGAAAGCCCAGCCCAGACAGGGTTAATACTATCAGATTAAGTATATAAATATCTTTACTAAAAATTTAGTAATTGTAGTTTACTTCATCAAGGTATGGGTTATGACATGATAATTTTAAGGGAAGGTGCCAAAGTCCAGCTTCTGGTAGTTTAGATAAATTAAAATTTGCAGGTAGGTGGTGCATGTATTTGACTTATTCTGAAAATCTTCCACGGTTATGGGTCCTTTGGTCAAATTTAAGGATACTAATTCTGTATTATATACAAAAATAAATCTATCAAATGAAAACGCTAAACAAAAAACAAATAAGATACATACAAATCTAAAGTATTATTAGTGCTAATTGATCTAATAAGTAGGCTATTCCCACGTTTATATTGTATATACGGCCTGCGGACAGCGTCGACGCTTTCACACCGAATAAACCAGTTTCGTTGCACATGTCTCTAACGCGAAAATAGTATATAGTTGTAATCGCGATATCTCCAGACAGGTTAAATATATTCCAATATGCATATATAAACGGGTCAGTAAAGTGAAACTCGCTAAATAATTCTTCCTTGGAAAAGTCGAATAATGCACATCGAGATCAAAATTCTTCAACGTATGCACATGTATATAAATATATGTTAAATGTGTCTTGAACCATATCGACAAAGCTTCTGCTCTTAGTGACCGGGCTAATTATTGGTACATGAGCGGCCTTCTAAGTATGTCATGTTCACTAAAGTGAAACGAAAATTCATCAATACGACGCGTCATATATGTATTTACAATGCACGTGTACATTACATGTAACAGTTATACTTATTCATATTAATAACACGCATGTACAATCAAGAGGCCATGTGTAGTCGAAAATTTCGGGAACAACACAGCATGTTTCAGTCAGTCTGAGTTGAAGTATTAAATCTGCAATAATACAATGTCGCGTTTCGGAAGTCCTCAAGTTCAAATTTTTATGATAACTGTGTTTTTACTTCAGCTGTTTATTGGTAGTATACACTCATTTGTGGTATATATGAATGCACTGAAATAGTATCTAGAAAATCAATGAACAATGAACATCAAGATATGTGAACAAAAACTTCAAATTCAAAATTGCAAGATAAAATGGGAGGACATTCCGCAATTTCACCGGATACGACAACTCGCGTTCTCGCACTTTCGAATGTTTACAATGACTGATAAGTCACCAGATTCTGATTTCATATCAAAACCTCGGTTTTGCGAACCGTTGAGCCAGTGAAAAAAAATATTTCGAAAAGAATTTTTATTGAGTTCTATACGAATTTCCACATGTATGGTTATCTGACCGCTTTAATGCATGGCGTTATGTAATAGTCATTTGATAATGACGTAATTCATAATTAACAATTATTCATAATAAAAAATATATGGTATAACCGCATAAGGCGGAATATGAACCAAATACATAGTTCAGGACAAGAACGGGAGTTTTATAGAAAAAATAACACTTAAAAGTGAAATGACATTATACAAAGAGGATAAGAGAATCAAACAGTAGGGAGCGTGACTAACTTTAATTAAAATGACATTCCTGCATAAAATGAATTGATAAGAGATTCATATGTACACAATATAATGTGTTACACGATTTCAATATACATCAAGAATTACACAAAAGATATTGTACCTTCAATAGTACAGGAATACTATATATTCCAATGTAATATTTGAGGTGCAAAGTTAATGTTGTGTGCAAATTGTTTTCTGATATAAAAATATTCCAGTTGAAATTTAGGTAACCCTACTTGCTTTCTCCACCTTCATTTGTTTAAAAAAATAAAGATACGACCTTCATTCGTGTGGCCGAGTTATTCAAGAGCACGGCCAAAGAATAATACTGAGTGGCCGGATGAACAAATAATCAATCGCTTGTTGTTTTGTTTTAAACTTATTTTACGGTTCTGTATTGGAGCTGGGATTGTGGACAAGTTAATGCATCTTATGATTATATTCTATTCTCCACGGAAAAAATCAGGATAACTGAAATAAACATGCTCAAAGTGTTCAGTGTTTTAAAGTGGTTTGTTCGGAAAAGCGCAGAATATTTAATGTCAGGATCGCCTGCCAAGTAATACTTTGGAATATTGTGGCTTCCAATTTCGTCGAAGTCCATATTCTGTAAGATCTCTGTATGTTGGTCCATCTTCCGAGTTCTATCGGCAACCTGTGATTAAATTATCTATATTTAACCAACGAATAATATATTCAGAGTGGTTAAATGTATATTTCTGCGTTTAATCCCTTGCAATGACAAATTACTGTGCAATGTTGTGCTATGCCAGATGTTGTCTATTGAATTGACTTACTTGAGCTTACACAGATATTATCAACATTTTTGCACGTTATCTCTTGAAATAACACGCCGCGGAATCAGCGGATGTTAATATTGAAAGAGAAAGTAGTTTCATAAGCTAACCATCTATAACAATATCAACAGTTTGAATTTCCGAAACTCTTATGGGTAAATGTACTCAGCTGTAGAAACAACAACGACAAAAACTTCGCAGCTTAAACTGAACAGAGAAACAGGCTGGTTGGCAGCTCTAACGAATGACGAAGCGCGTACAAACATTGTGGAGGAGTGATCTTCGTGCTGTCAAACCTGTTACTTTCCGTAAGCCCGCATAGAATACCAGGTTCATTAAAGTTTGTATCTCGGTAATCTGTTAATACAAGTCTGTGTGTTTGAGAGACGATCTGTGAACAAGTGCACGTATTTCCATTCCGCACCAATTTTCATAATCTATTTGGTGAAGTGAAAAAAAGGTAGAATGAAGAGCGTGGAGATGGGCATGGCATGGGTCGGTTGGGGTATGCTTTATCCATGGTCTCAACTTCTTACACACCATACATACGTTTAGATACACAAATGGTGAATATAATATTACGCCATTACAACGACCGTATATATTCATATCACTTACAATAACGATAGCCAAATCTATACTGAATAACGCGGCAGATTAAACCTGCAAGACTCTAACATATTGAGTTGCAAAAAAAGTAACAATTTTGGGCGCACATTACTTCATATAGAGATCATGGGTACAAAGATCGAATCAATAATATTATCATATGACTATCCGTGAATTCTTCACGCGATTGGATCAATGACCATCACGTGATATGTCGTTGTACAGTATATTCTCCCGTCAAAATGTTATACCTTATATAGGTGACATTAAATTTTGTTGATTCACCGGCGGAAAGTTGTCCTGGGAAAATTGATCCGGGGGGAGGGGGGAGCAGAGGAGAGGCGGAGAATTGTCCCTGGGGGAGATCGTAAGGTTCACAGGTCGCTCCATTTGAATTACAAAATTGTCTGATTTCGACTGAGCAAATTCGACGGAGCAAAACGCGATTAATTATCCACAATCTCTCGCTAGAAAACCCTAATGCTTCCCGCTAATTACCTCAACTATTAAAATCAGTTGTCAAGTTAATGACCAAACACCAAGGAGGATCATACATTAATCACATAATATTAGTTGGAATATGGAATAGACATATCGGATATCGGGTTTTGAGAAAATCAAATACCTAGAGGCATTTGTGCGGAAAAGTTGAACGATAACTTTACTTATACACTTTGAGGATGCTGAATCCATCGAGCAACATTTTTATCCCATGATCCGCAAAATGATAAAAAAAGAAACAAAAATTGCCACTAACAGGGTAGTTGTATGCTGTGAAACTTTGATCGCTCCGTAATATGTACTTCCCAACGTATGTGTATAAAAAAAAGCCCTCATACTGCATGGTTCTGTGCATTTTGCTGAGAAGCAACAGGAACTTGATAATGTGATGTCCAGCACTGTAATATCACTTGTCTTCATTGCACCATGTAAGCGTCCTGTCTGTGTCTTGTGTGCTGTCCTCAGTGTTTTATAAGGTGGATGGAGGGTGTCTGGTTTCATGCTGTTTCACAGATTTCTTCTTTGATTTAGAAGGAACGCAACTTGGCTGGGTGATGCTTAGTTGGTTCGTCGTGATAGAGCTGAACTTTTGTTGAAATCGACGTTAAATTCTACTGAGTGAGTGACTCACTCACTGGTTCTGTGCAGTAACTGATTGAAACGGAGCAGCATCTTTAGGTCAGTACGGTAAATTCATTAACTGAGCAGCTCAGCACACATAGTTTCCACCCAGAAACGGATCGCTACTGTACTAGTGGTGACCAGTGCTGTTCAGATGCAGAGAATAACCATTCAGTTGTTGACTGCACGGAACTGTACAGTAACTGTTGAGTAGCTAGCAGTAGTGTTAACGGAAACGTACAGCTACTGCTCCGTACTATGCGGTCAAGTGGTTAGAACTTCTCAGGGACCTTTCTGATCAGAAATGCCATTTTACTGCGCAGTACTGACCAGTTCCAAGATTGCCTGTATAAGGTAACTGTGGTACATCGACAAAACAATGATATAAAACTTTAGTTGAAGAATCGAATTCGTTTCCCATTACCAATTTAAACGATATAGTCCTTGCTCCATGTTATGATAATTCGCTTCTATCAAGTACTGAATGCATCGAAATAATATTTACATGATGTGTACCAGTTGAAATCAATCCTAATCCTATGACTGGATGACGAATATGCAGATGGCCGCCACTAGGACAGCATAAATACACTTATACGAGTATGTTGGATAAAACTAATGTGGAAAAAACTTCATCAGAGGCCCAACATCTCTTAACACTTCTAGCATAAAAAAACGAGATTGCATGTTTCGCCACCTTGGATTTCAAGATGGCAACCATCATCAAATTGCCCCCGGTTGGTTCAAGTGGTCAAACATTTTGATCAACGATTTCTCATGGTATCTACTCTTACCTCGATATAAGAACAATGTTTTCAATTTTAATAACGATTGTGGACGATCGCCAAGGGAATGTCAGACGCACAACCGAGACTATGGTAGACAAGAGAAGCACCGTATTTGGCTCAAAACGATATTCTTAAACATTGATTGTGCCAAACACTGACCATTGTCATTTGCACTCTGCTGTGCACGGTAAATTCTATTCTTGCATTTGCATCGTGAAGCAGCCACAGTAAATTATAATTAGTTTCAGGCAGATCTGCCAGAAGATTAAGATAGTTCAAGTATGCCGGCCTCCACATTGGTTCTTGATAATGGGAATGCTTGGCTTGGAACGATATCGAGCCAACTTTTGGTGAAAGAGACTCTGTAGAATGAGAGTTCGTGAACGCCTTTGCCCGAGCCTCGCCAATCGTGTCAACATTCTTGACTTTTGTACAGTATGCAGATAAATAGTTCTGCTTCTTTAACAGCTTAACACTACATACAGTTTAACATCTCGTGGGAATGCTGAAGCAGATGTTCTGTTATGACCAGGAATGCACGATGTCAGGTCACTGTCAGCTTCTTCGTGTCAGACAGCCAGTTTTAATTTGTAAACATTTGGATTTGATATTTCTATCAGTTCACCAACTACATGATTGTTTTTTACCCCTCAGCCTATTAGGCTGCGGGGTTTTGTCGTTGGCATGTACGTCCGGTCGTCCGGTCGTCCAGTCGTACGGTCGTCCGGTCGTCCGGTCGTCAACAATTCTTGTGATCGATCTAGAAACCGAACCGTTCCTTCTAGAGACTTCAAATTTGGTATACAGAATTGTTGGGTGGTCAACCACAAGCCTCTTGAATCTGGACCCGGTTGGAAACTTTGGCGGCCATCTTTAATTTATGCGAAACCATCACAGCTTTCTCGTTATCAAGCTTTCTTTAGAACGACTTACCCTAGGCACACCAAACTTGCCGTGCACATCCATATGCTCATGACCCAGAACCCTATTGAATCTGGACCCGATTGGGTGGAAACTTTGGCGGCCATCCTTAATTTATGCGAAACCATGAATCTTGTGTATCTCGGAAACCATTTTGCTGTTCAGTGTGAAACTTTGTAGAGATTATCGATACATCAAGAAACTTTGAAAGAATGACCAAACCAGTTTTCCTGATTAGGTGAAAGCCTTGGTGGCCATCTTTAATTTATGCAGAATCTTTAATGATGTATTTCTTTGATACCATTGAAGTGTTCTATACGAAACTTCTCGTTACCAAGCTTTCTTTAGAACGACTTACCCCAGGCACACCAAACTTGCCGTGCACATCCATATGCTCATTACCCAGAACCCTATTGAATCTGGACCCGATTGGGTGGAAACTTTGACGGCCATCTTTAATTTATGCGAAACCATGAATCTTGTGTATCTCGGAAACCATTTTGCTGTTCAGTGTGAAACTTTGTAGAGATTATCGATACATCAAGAAACTTTGAAGGAATGACCAAACCAGTTTTCCTGATTAGGTGAAAGCCTTGGCGGCCATCTTTAATTGATGCAAAATCTTTAATGATATATATCTCGGATACCATTTAAGTGTTTTATATGAAACTTGGTATACAGCATCGATGTATCAAGACACTCGCAATGAAGATCAGTTCCTCTGAATGACCGGAAGGATAGGCGGCCATCTTTAATTTATGCAAAATCATTAATGATCT
Organism: Hanleya hanleyi; assembly: GCA_036873755.1. NCBI lineage: Eukaryota > Metazoa > Mollusca > Polyplacophora > Lepidopleurida > Hanleyidae > Hanleya > Hanleya hanleyi. Next base: position 40,634 of record JAVTVY010015352.1, read on the forward strand.
CTCTCTGATACCGTTCAAGTGTTCGATGTAAAATTTGATATACATCATCAGTGCATCAAGAAACTTACGATGAATGACAGAACTGGTTTCTCTGATTGGGCGGACTTTCTACATCACTAAGGAGCCACTGTTCAGCGACTAATGTTGTCATACTTGGAGACTTCAACAATGACTTTGCTGTCGACTCGGCTGAAACAACCAAGATAAACGACTTCTTCCAAGAGCATGGGCTCTTTCCCTTAATCCACACCCCATGCAACCACAGATCTTACGACAACCATTGACCAGATTTTCACCAATTTCAAACTCACAGATATACAATTTGGTGTCCATGAAACATATTATTCATATCACAAGGCTGTTTGGATTGCCATCCACCCATCCTCATCCTCTGCTTGATCACAGATGGAAAGAGACAGACAATCAACAGGTACACAGGGATTCATACAGTTATTGCTATCAAAGACTTTTATTATTGTTTAGATTATTATTAGGGTTCAAAGCCAAAATGGCTTGAAGCCTTTTGTTTTTGTTCAGAATATTTCTGTTCTTCCGCCATATTTTTCGCACGCGCTATGTCAAAATATTTATTATAATCCTTCAATGCATCCAACATCCCACACTGAATTTATCATATTTTAATCTTTTACAAGCCACTGCTAAAGCATCTTCTGCATTCAACCAAATCCTTCAGGCTTTTACATATGCATTTTTCATTCATTGTGTACCAATATACACTGACTAAAACTGTCTGGCTGAAGGGTTGTTGCACCTTTTAGGTGCTGCCTCATGTTATTGTTGTGTCTGTTCAATCAGCTGCCCAGAGAAGAATCGCCTTTCCGGACTGGTCTGGTTCCCTGGGTATGCATTGTCCTTGTTCTCGCTTTGATGGAGGCATCGTAGTATTTGTCGAACCCAATATCTATTTGGCTAATCTAAACTCCTTGAAGAATAACAGTGGTTATGAATAATTTCCCATATGACCAATACCTTCAACTATCAGGGTTGCATCGTCACCAGGAATATCTCTAGACAGTATAGGTGGGCATGAGATATCTGAAAGCAGAACTCGAGGAGAAAATGTTTCGGGTCCTGTTCCTCAGGTATCAATCTCTTTCTGGAAGTGCAACTGGGACAAGCATCAGCTCGTGGCAAAATATCTGGTTCAGCTCTATAGTTCACTTCTCCATATATGCAGGTATTGGTAACTGTTAAACCAAGCGAGCACCTTTTGAGATCGTAGTTGTAAATTTCTTTTGACTGACCTATATCTGTTCTCTTGTGAATACAACTTTATACAGACGCTTTCAAAAACCGGCAAGGCCCCTTCCTTCTCATTCACCAAACGCTTCATCAATATTCTCGCTGTGAATATTCACTACAGATTATAGAATAGTTTCCTACTAACTGGCTAGTGACGCAGCGAAGGGTATATATCCACCCTCACTGAATTTGAAGGGCCTAACAACACATCATATTTAGATCTATTTCTCTATAAAACTGAAACGGGCCTTCTCCCTCGACGTCTTCACAACAAGAAAGATGATCACAATTTCGACATCGTAAACTATCCTTATCTGGACAGTAATATTCCAGTGAGACCTGCATATGGCGTATGCATATCTTATATCTTTTCTCACGGTGCTCATTTGAACAGTCACACTCAAAGCGCGACTGAGATATATCGTTTTCTAGATAACGACATTACAATGAAATTCATACGGATTGAGAATACTGGTCAGTGATACGGATTTAATAATTTTGGAACATCCTGATAACCCACTGACCACTTTTCTCTTGCAGGAAACTATGTTTCTGTATACTATGATTGTTTTGCTTTGAATTTGGTGCTAAAGCTGTTATATGAATACGGCCTTTGGCTTGTAGACGTGGAAATTTTGTGTATACGTCATTGGAGAATGTTTGTCACCAAGTTGTCTTAGTCTTGACTAATGTTATCCTAATATATGAATTACATCTTTGGACTATGGACGTGGAAATTCTTCAATGGACCGCGGCTGAATATTGAAAGACAGACTAGGCGCTCGTATATTAGTAGATTTTTGTATACAGGGTATCGGAATTTGTCTTCCGATCTTCGCATGGCAGGAGTTCTCAACAAATGCTTTTGACCCATCATTTTGGCCAGCAATACATCTGCTCCAATCTGTTGTGTTTCGTAAGTCTGTGTATACGTCATTGGGGAACATTTGTCATTAAGTTGTCTCAGTCTTGGCTGAGGTTATGTTATTATATGGATTAGATCTTTATAGATCTTAGCTAATACTGTTATATGGATATGGAATAGGTCTTTGGATTATGGACGCGGATATTCTTTAATGGATGACGGCTGAATTATGAATGACGGACTAGACGCTTGTATTTGGAGTATGGACGCAGAATTTCTTTAATGGACGATGGCTGAAAATTGAATGACCGACTAGACGATTGTATTCTTGACTATCTTGCGTCTGTCATTCTTTCATGGATTCCCAGATTGTACAATTTTCTGGTTTCACAGGATATATCTGATCGCAGGTGATAGGACACCTGTTCAATGCTGTTGAGGTCTTGGTAATGTCAGTAACACTACCGCCGTTTTCCCAGTCCGATTCATTCTTTCGCAGTCGCAAGCCGGCGTACTCTATCTCAACAGAAAATCACTCTCGAAAGTTTGAGACGGTCCAATTCTGGCCAAGGTCATCCTCTTTACTCGAGACGGCGTCATGAATATGCACCACTAAAGTTGGCTATTTTAGTTCTCGTTTTATTTTCAAAATGTGTATGACTTGTTCATGATATTCCAACATAGACGGCAAGCTCTCCGAGGACCATGGGAAGTACAGCGCGAACACGGAGGCTTGGTGGAAGTGATCGGGTCCATTTCAACGACAACGGTAATGAAAACCTGTAGTGATTTGCAATAACTGTGGACGGGTTGATGTGATGTATGCGCCGAGATTCCGTTTTGTGGTCCACCATTTCAAATGCCATGGAAACAAAATACAGTTTGACGGATAGCCAATTCGAATTCATCATCCTCAAAATATAGCAAAAAACTGTTCTTTTTTCGCACAAATGCCTTTAACATATTATACAAACAATTTTCTCAGATTACGAACTGTCTAGATTGGTCAGTTTCATTCCCTTTTAGAAATCTCTAGTCGGGGTAATTAATTGACCTCAGGTAATTTCTTTTTGATATTTGAGCAAAGCTAAATCTACAGGTATTACATGAGAAGTGTGACTAACGTCACAGGACATGAGAAATAAGGTAAGGAAGATGACTGGGGGTCCAAGCGTAATGTTTTAGGTCACCTAAGCAGGTGGAATTTTCATCAAAAGTAGGTCAGCTCAGACCTTGCTCCTAACGGTCCCCTAATGGACGTTCATGCCAAAAATCAAGGTTCTAATACGAACGGTTCTCCTTATTATGCCGACGAAAGGATTCGGATAGACCCATTCACTCATTGCCAAACAATTTACAAGTCAAAGTCTACTTTTTAGGAAATTCATGTTAATTTTCACGTATGTCAGATTAAGGCTTGGGCGGAAAATGAACTACGATTGAATATAGAATGACCGACTCTCACGCTGGTATATTAGTAGCCCACTAGCTCAAATTCTTTAATGAACTAAGTAGATTACTTTGAAACACAAATTCATTTGCTATTTCAGCAATTGCCCCACTAGATTCTGATCATTCAAATCAGATTTTTGAAACTAAGATTTGTATATATTTTCAGATCAGTATTCATCATATTCAGTCGAGTGATGCCATTTTAGAAAAAAATGACGTCATAACGTCATAACGCCGCATTGAAAAAATATACAAATAAATGGACCACAGAGGGTCTAATCATGGAATATGCTTTCCGGAATCCATGCGGCACATTTTAGCTGTGTGAATGATTGGCATAACAATGTCACAAGATCTGCACAACCTGAAAAGCCACGTTTACTTATATATATTTAATCTTTTATAGGATGTGTTGTTGTATTGGGCACTTACATTGCCTTGTTACATAATCGATTATTTATACCATAAAGACAATCTCATATGTTCAAGAATTTAAGAACCTCTATTCTAGTATAGGCGCCAAATCCAACGTTCAATATTTAATCGTCGTGAAGAAAGAATGTCTGAGCCCCGAATCCCAAGTTCTTTCTGTACGAAAATTAGGCGTAGATTCAAATTAAAATACCTCAAGTTTGCTAAGACAGAATTGATTAACAATCTTCATTTCAGTCTGGCGTTCTCTGCGTAAAATCCGTCACCTATGACACCCATACCAAAGCTTCTGCGCTATCTTCGGAACGACAAATAATTGAGAGGTGACAGGCAGTGACTTTGTTCATTTTGAGCCTATTTGCATTACCCCCGAGTAGACGATCATGGTTGAATTCAAGATCCACCTGCGGTACCAAGAAAGTGACGTTTGCGTATTTTTTCTTCAAAATGTCTGACAGGAAAAGTGGTCAAAACTATTTTATTTCATGCCAGATTAATATTTACTAATTGTTGAGGCATTTTTTTGCGGAGAAATTACATGTTAAAATTTTTTTAAAAAGTCTGACCGGAAAACCGACGAAAATGCTTTCCTTGAAAATGGCGTGATCAAAGCGGCCATCTTGGATTTTTTTTGTACATTTTCTGATAGAGCTTGACCCAAATGTCTGTAGAGGAAGTGGTAAGAAAATAATTAAAAGACTGAAATGGCCCCCAGGCCTGGACAGGACCCAGAAAACCAAAGCCAGTTAGGGTTAATAGTCTACCCGGAGCTTTATTCAGTATCTTCTAATTGTGAGAATGGTGGACAGAAGACCAATAAGAAAACAAACAGCGGACAGCAATATGAAAATAATATCCAAACAGGTTTTTCCGTAACACGTGAGGCTGTCGTCTGGTATCTTTGCCTGGTAAAGAGTCGACAATATTTGCTGTAAAATCAAAGTAAGACACACACCACAAAAGACGAACATAGTCCAGGCGGAGGCGAATAGATAATCTCCGAAACGCTTCTTAATAGTAAGGGCCATCGGGGACCGACAGATCCCTAGCATAGCTCCGTTGATAATAACAAATATATAAAAATAAGTTAGAGTCATGCCCATCGCAAAGGAAATAATACATGATATTCCTGCTATACTTGAAACCACAGCGGCAAATATCATACAAGACATATTTTGAGGTAAGGCATCTATAAGAAAGCCTGTAATGATACGGGTCAGAAGTACAGACGTGTGGTAGCAGACGAATATGCCCTGGAATTGATGGTTGTATTCCAGAGTTTCTGTGAATACAGATACGTTAAATTCATAAACACAAGTAATGCAGATTATTAAAACGACAGTCCAGAACAAAAGATGAGCATTGGCTGTTTTAAAAATTTCCAGGATGTTATTCTCTGTGCCTTTGACGGGTACCTGCAATAAATGTTCTTGCTCTTTGTCAGCGCAGCTTTCGTTATTCTGTTCACTGTCCACCTTTGGCACTTTGACTCTATCACCAGCCAATACACAAATGAAACCAAGGCCATTAGCGATGACAGAAAACAATGCATTAAACAACATGAATGCAAATACGTTGTGGTTATTGTAGTTTTCATACTCTCCATGAACAAAGAAGGTGAAGTAGATCTGTTGCATGATCAAGGGACTTCCACCGAAAGCAGCCTCCAGAAATGAGATGACTTTGCCATGATGTTTGTCTCCAAAATACTCACATGTCGTAACCAATGATGCAACGTACGTATAACTGGCACCATGTCCTGAGATAGATAGAAATTGAAAGTACAAATGAGAAAATAATTAGTTTTATTATTTAACAATACCGTCCAACTTATTACTGTCGGGAAAATATGAAAGCTTTGACAGATAAATATATTTCTGGCGACATAGGACAGAAAAATTATTAGATTTAATCCATAAGCGATATTCCATAGGAATAGTCGAATGCAACATCTCGGAGGCCGTTTATTCAGAAAGAATAAAGCAAAGAATCTCCACTAAAAATAGTCTATTTTATCGGACCATATTTTGCCGAAGTGCATAAAATTGTCGCCTTTTCGCCTTTTGCTCTGTGACCCGTTTTCGTACGATAAAGATGGTGACACGGGTCATCACCAGGGCATATGATATGGTTATCGCTCTGAGATGGTAGATTCGATGAATAACAATCATATATTTAGCGGAAAATGCCTCCGTGGCAATCGATGCTGGCGATAACCCACCTAAATACTTTACCGCACTTGTGCCAAGCTCTGCTAGAAAATGTAAACAAAATCCAATCCGCTTTGAGTACCTCACAGTCACGTCATTTAAAAAGAAAATTTTGGTCGATTTTTGCTTCAGATTTCTCGATTGTTGGGGTTTTATTCGTAACAACTGCGTGGCAAATTAGTCTTTAATAATCCATGTCAAATAAGATAGTTATTCCCTACTTTACCTCGCAGAGGAGCAGGAATTTTGAAAAAAAAAGACTTTTCTGGTACCCGCTTGGGCGCCATTGTGTAGGTTACCTGTGATCCTCTCCTCGGAGGTTATACAAATAGCCTCAAAATTCTTCAATATGATAAACAAAAAACGTTGTGGAATGTCAGCTCTCATTTTTTGCAGTTCCAGAGATAGATTAGAAAGTTGTGTAGGGGGTTGGGGGCATATTGACACACCGTGCCTGGCAGGGTTCATCCATCGTACTTACCAGTTGTTATAGCGGAAGCCAGTTGTACAGGGAAGGAATAATAACTTTCATGATTCATGAATTTCACCGCCCAGGCAGAGATGTAGCCTGAAGAACTGATCAACATTCCCACGATGAGCGTCGGCTTCGAGCCAAACGTTCGAAGAAATATGGCAGCTGGTAACCCAAACGAAGCCGAAAACGAGAGCACTCCACACCATAGCTCCACTACAAAAAATAGAATCAATTATTATGTTTTTTTCATGCAGTTTTACTTAATTCAGTAACCTTACCTGGCCTGGGTTTTTGTTGGCCTGGCCAGGCCTTAAAGGGACCATTTGCCCCCCGCCCCCTCCCCACTCCCTAACTCGACCATAAATAATTCTCTTACTCCTTGATCTACGGCGCCGAAACTTTTTTTTACGATGACATTTTTTTTTCCAATTTGAGGCGCAGAAACTTACTACACCATGCCCGCGTATCAAGCTAAGAAAAATGAAGGATCCAAGATAGTGGCTATGGTGACGTCACAGTGACGTCAATTTTGGTCGATTTTTTGGTCAGATCTTTCGAATATTTTATTCATGTCTTTTCTTCGCAAACAACTGCTTGATAAATTCGATAATAATATACTGATGTGAAATGAAATAGCTTTTTGCCAAATTCCCTCGCAGAGAAGGAGGAATTATGAAGAAAAATGACCGAAACGTAACTTTTTCTGTATCCCACATGGCCGTCATTTTGAATTTACTCATGATCCTCTAATCATATTTTATGCCAATAGGCTCAAAATGAGCCCAATATGTCACGGTGTGTCAGCTCTCATCTTTTGTCATTCCGGAGAGGGAGGGCATAATCGCTCCCAGTCCGGGTAAAGTAGATTATCTTTTTCCAAAAATTATCTTTTTCCAAAGCTAAACGATAATGAATCATTTCAGAGAATATATGATTGGCTGAATGTTCTTCTAATTTCATCCATCAGTCAATGAAAATTGAGGATTTTTTTCCGAAAACCTGATGCTTTAAACCTGGAAGATGCATAATTCGTTGTTGTTACTATAATGGAACGTACCCAATTATCGTTCGCTTTGTTCGTTTAAACGATTGGAAAGAAGGCGAGATAGGAAAGGATAGGTTTATTGTTCGTACATTTTTAAATAATAAACTAATGATAAAGACGAATGAGCAAACGACAAACAATGTTCCCTATGACCGCCTCTTTTCTGTGCTAAAAAAGATGTCCCAAGTGACAGATATAAAATCATCGTTATCCCCGCCCACCTCATCGGAGAGAGCCCAGCCTAGGGTAAAACGGTCCAACTATTTACCGTTCAATCACGTCCAGCCTTGTGCAGTCAAGTCTAGTCATACATCCAGTCAAGTCCAGTAGCGAATAATGCGCATCGAATTCAAATTTATCTTCTTACACCTTCAGATGTGATCCAATTTTGCGCCTCCAGGTATTTAGTCATGAAACGTTGAGCTTCGCTAAATGAGTGTACCCCCGGTTACCATACTGATATCTAGACTTGGATTTTAGTCAGAAGTTACAATGGAATGAGCCTAATTTTGTTGTGAACACTCTATCAGCATTTCTATGCGAACACGATTTGGACTGTCTTGAAAACCAAAAATGGCGGAGGGGCGAGTTGTGGACGTGACAACGGTCGGCAAAAATGAATCAGATACACTAACTGGTATTCAGGCATCGAACAGTCAGAAGAAAATTTCTCACCCTGTAGCTGTAAGTTTAGCGTTGGTGGTGGTGATCTTTTGATGTTCATTTTTTTTTGCTGTAAGAGTACATACACGTAGGCTATATTTGGATTATATGCATATGTGCGTACATGTGTTTTTGCATTCTCGGGTCTGAATGTTAGCTTTCCTGTTGAATCATATGGTTGCTTTTTAGTCGCCAGACGTCAGTTTTTTCCACCTCTTGCATATCGTTCCAATTTGTGTATGTACGTGTGTATGTTTACGTTTGTATATGCACTATTTAATTCAAGCATTACAAATATAATACGACAGACGAGCTTAAATTAAACTGTTAAAATAGTTCATCGTTTAAATATTTCAATTTAGTGAAAATTGGAATTCGAATTAACATCCAAATTAAAATTTTAACTCCAAATTCACAATTTTTCAATTACGGTTACTGATATATATATATTTGTTTTTTAATTTGAAGTCGAATTTTAAACTTAGATCTCCAATAGTTCCTGGATGAATCTACGGATTTCGTTATTGATTTTGAACGTAAATTTTAAATTCGAACATATTTCAATCTCTATTTAGGGTAAATTTTATCTGAAATGGCTTTGAGATGACTTCCAGTTAAAGAGATGATTTTCAGTCAAAGCATATGCTCAAATTTGAATTCAACTGTTAAAATATTTTATTTATTTAAATATTTCAATTAGTCAAACTGAAGTGGGAATTAACATTCACATATATAAATTTTTGTAAATTTAAAGTCATTTTTTTCACTTAAGTTTCAGATATTTTTTTATTTCAAATTCGAAGTTTAAACTTAGATCTCCAATAAGTTCCAGTAATTTCTACTGGATGTGGCAAAACTTGCTACTGGACGACATTGGTGGCTGAACATACTACATGATGTGACTGAACCGTTATCTTCTTAGTACCAGACTTGACTGGGCGTGAACTTGTCGCTACTGAACTTGGCTGGAAGGGAATGAAGGTATATAGTAGAACATTTCCTGTCACCATCGCGTTAGCATCGTCTTTTTGCTTCCATTTAAACAGATGGAACAAAAGGATTGAATGGATAAGTTCCCCAAGACTCTATTCGAAATTAGTGTGTTTCTATATTCATGAAAAAGTTGTCGAATTCGACTTTTTGTCACCTACCTTGATGTTGATTGATTTGAAGAGACTGCTTCAACGCATTCATATAAACAGGAAATGCGTATATATTACCACAGAATAGCTGCGCTAAACATCCAGTTACAAGAAAATTGAGAAGTTGCACACCAGTAATACATGAACTCCAAAGTTGACAGCACCGCATTTTCCTCATATAGACAATCCGGATAATTTCAAACTAAGCGAAATACATCTTCAGCCTGTTTGATTTAAGACGCACCGGTGGCCACTTAAATACACTCTGTTCAATGGTGCGTGCAGTTTATCTGTGATGAGATGCGCAAATTTGACACGGATGAGGTCTGTCAAACCGGTCTTCATTTTCTTTACATGAATAATGAACATATTAATCGTTCAAAGGACGTTGTGCATTATGTTGCGGATTTGGCCCCAGTCAAGTGCGGTTTCGATTGCCCAAATAAAATTGCACTTTTTCCTGATTTTAAGCTTACTGTATATTATCTTACCATATCACTAAACCGCGTCGGGAACCATTCGTGCGAATTGGTCAGATATCATCCTAATCGATCATTCGGCGAATAGTGTGAAGAGTTTCGTCTGGCGAGCGTAACCGCCCCTGTCTGCTCGACGCGAGGCTGGGGGATCGCATAACCCCCATTTATTTCAACATCTTTATGGCGTTCATAATCATAGAGACCCAGATAATTCTTTCCCTGGATAACGACGTTTCAAAAGAAAAGAAAGTGATGTATGAATACTGCACAACTATAAGGATTTGATGTTGTGCAAACCATGATGTGTTGGAGAGATGTGTAATAGGTTGAAAAATATTGCCGGCATCAGTGAGAACCGTTGACAGTTTTTCTCTTGCAGGAAGCTAGCCTATAAGCCTTCAGTTTATGCACACTACGGTTCTTTTTATTAATTTTGAATACTGTTGTACGAATTAGGTCTTCAGATTATGGAAGCGCAAATTCATTAACGGACGACGGCTGAAGATTGGTTGACGGACTTTTATTGCAAACTCATACATTCAGGTGATGAATTAAAGTACATGTACGACTATTCTCATAGATAAATGCAAGTAGAACACCCTAGCTCAACACTAACCGACGGGCCATGCAGGACAGTCACCCCAACCTACACATATCCCACATCTCTCACAAAATTAGGCCATTAGGCTATTCGTCCGGCGTGTAAAATTAATGTAATTGTATCTGAATAAATCAAAGAACTCACTGTTCTATATATGATATATTCCTGAACAAATTCAAGCCTCCGGCAACCGTTCTGGTGGAGCTCTCATCATTTCATCATTCGGGTAATTTATTCTATACTTCGGCAGGGAAGTACTTCGAAATGTAAAGGAAACCACTGAAGCTGCATTTGCATTGTGGAGAAAACTGAGGAATCGTATTAAAATATTGGAACAGTACTGAAGAAAGGATAGCATACGCAGATGTGGAATAGAGATGAATCCAAAACTGGGGCATGGGAAGTATTTTAAGAAAGGCGGTTAACCTCCTTAAGTCACAGTTAGAGATAAAATAGATGTACATTCCACACAGATTAGGCACGACATACTTTGATGAGTCAGTAGATCGATGTTCGTAAAGTTTGTTAGACGGGAGCACGAACTAGAAGACATAGCTAACCGAACGGTATCAAATTCGTGATCCTGGAAGAGCTGTCATTCGAGAATCAGAGCCTTCTGTAGATGCCGTCATGGGTAAATTCAAGATGGCGGCCATGTGGGGTACCAACAATTTATGATATTTTTATATTACATTGAATTAATATTTACTAATTTATCATGCAGTTTGCGGAGAAATTACTTAAATAAAAAAATTGAAAATCGACCCGAAAATGCCTTTATTTAAATGACGTCAATGTGACGTCATCTAAGCGGCCATCTTGGTTTTTTTTACATTTTGAAATGTTGATCCAAGGGCAGCCCAGTCCTGATAAGGTTAAACGGGTACCGGGTATACCGGCGGGCCAAATAAGATCCAGCTTAGGCGACAATATGAAAAAAAGAGATAGGTCCCTTGACGTTTGGGGTGGCGGTAGTTCATCTTTCAACTGTTGAAGCCCGTTATTCTCTTATAGACTACCTCTTAGAGTAACGGACTGGAACAATGCGGCGGGTGACCAGTACCCGATTATGTTGATGTGAATGTTTTTCCGCACCTTCAAAACTGCTTAAACTGTATCAAACAGAACTGAATAATGCAAATATATTTCACACAGACTGCATTTGCTATTTTCAAATTTCATGCGCCCGCTAATTGTTTTTTTTTCTTCCTATTTAGCACCGATTTACCTGGGTAAATGGTACTGCTTTAGTTCTATTAAATTTGGATCAGGCTTCATTAAAGTGACACTATTGCATCAGTGTACGATGCGGGTGTGCATCCTAAACTAGAAATCCTATCCTGTTTTTCTATACCATAGTAAGGTTTTCAGATGTAGCCTATCGTATGGACGAAATTAGTTATCAGTATGCTCATGTAACCTGAAATACCGATAGTATATTCTATATCCATATTCGTACGTGCCACGTGATCAGCAACGTATCGTGCGCACGTGACCGACCGTACGAAGATAATGGCTGAGAATTCAACCGACCAACCGATGTTTGAAGACTGATTGCAGACGGATGATCCCTTTACGGCAATCAAACTCTTTGCCGAACCCGATAAAACAAAGGGACAGAAAGCTCGGAGGGGTTGTTTTATTGCCGGACAGAGCCGAACGACCCACGGAGCCGTGTGATCCAGGAGTGTACATGTAAGATTGTCGAGAGGCATCATGGCGTAGTAAAGGAACGAACGAAGCCATGTCAACTTGGCTATCCTTGGCCATGTATCCATTTATGATACATAACTGATTATATGCATCTATATACCATTTACACGGGTTTTCTTTATCAGCTAAATCATAGGTCCTCCATACTATCTCCTAGTTCGAATTCCATACCATACATATATACTGGAGGTAACTGAGATTGTCCACTAAATAGTCACGCATATTCATAGACTTTACGACTATATACCAGGCTTGTGAGTCGATAGGAATATAAAGATTTTTTTTTTTCGTGCCAAACTCCGGAGGATGAAGAACTGAATAGAGGCATTTTATATCTACATCAATTAGAGTGTAACTTTTTCGGAGCTAGCAGAATTAGACGCTGGTGTCCCCAACTGCATCAGTTATTCAGTTGGTAGTAGCACTGGGTAGCAATAAATAAAAAAAATAAAAAAAAAAATATATATATAGAAAAAAACACTACACATAATGTAGAATATGAGCTAAAATTGTATATTATACTGCTAAACCGGTATCGTGGTTTCACCCACTTTTCAATAGCATGATACACGTTTGTAATATTGATACAATACGAATGTACAAAGTTTATATATACAAACAGATGCATGTCCGTTGGACAAGTTTTTTACAAGTTTAAACAAGTTTTTACAAGTTTACAGGAGATCTCGAAAAAGTTACGATTACAATAAGTAATTACAGTAGGCCTTGTGTTTGTCATAGTCGTTGTGTGGTATAATCTGCAACGGCTTATTTACCTGCTCAGACAGACCGTTCAATGCTATACAATTACGTCTGCTCCCACTTCAATAACTTGACTGACACTGGCGTTAATTAACTAGTCTGTTATAACAATTCTAGTATAACAATTCAACAGTTTAATTCACATCGGAATTTGCTAATAAAGTATTGTTCCATCGTCTGTCGCCTGATGTTGTCATCTGTTTTCATTTTGTAAAAGGGGAAAATACTGAATTTAGTTTCAAGATGACCAGCACAATCGGCTATGTGTTTACTGACTTTTAGGTGTCTAATGCAGGCGTATTAATTTGTTGACGATGGACCCTAACTCTATTTCTCAGCAAATCCCCAGTTTCACCGATATACGTTTTGTCACATCCACTGCAAGAAATGACATACAACAAATTTTGCGAGCTGCAGTTCATGTCACTGTTAACTTTGAAATTAGTACCAGTGTGACGAAACAAAAACGACTGTCTTATTTGTATATTTTTGCAACATTTACACCTGTTGTTTCCACATCTTGACACAGAAAAAGCATTACTTTTTGATGTGAACTTAGCAGAGGTGAGTAATTGTTTCAGGTTTGGTGCCTGTCGCTTTCCATTTGTTACTTTAATCCCACCAAAACACCTTTTCAGTCGTTCATTCGATTCGAGCACCTTGAGACGGTCCTTAATTATTGGGAAAAAGTTTTCATTATTTGGATTATAAGTGTTGATGAAAGTAAGTAATCCTTGGCTAGGTGGTTCCTTGGTAGATTTTCTCAATTCATTAATATTAATACCAAGCGCTTTCTTGATTCCCACATCAATAACACCTTCTGGGTAATTTCTAGCTGTCAAGAAAATCTTGAGTTCACCTAACCGTTTGACACGCAGATCAGCGTCAGTGACAATGGTACAAATTCTCCTCGCAAGTGTGAAAGGAACCTGATTTTTTGTGTGTCGAGGATGACATGAGTTATATGACAGGTACTGTTTGGTGTCAGTTGCCTTATAGAAAATATCTGTGATGATTTTGTTGTCTTCTCGCTTTAGCAAAATATCGAGAAAGGAAATTTCTGACACACTACTCTCCATAGTAAACTTAATATATGGATCAAGCTCATTCAAAAGATTGTGAAATTCATCCAAGCGGCCAAATTTGGAGTTCCAGATTATGAAGCAATCGTCCAGAAATCGTTTGAACGAACCTTCAATCTTTTCTTTGACATCACTACCGAAATGGTTCTCAACTTTATCAGAGAGCTGTTTTTCGAGGTATCCCAAAACTAAGGTCGCATAGGTTGGTGCGAACTTCGTTCCCATCGCCGTGCCTAAAGTTTGGCGGTAATTTATATATATATATATATATACACATCGAAGCAGGAAATTCACAATACTGTCCAAATGGTTGGTACGTTATATATTTACAGATACTAGACGTTTCGGCAAAAGTTACATGTTGCCTTCTACAGTAGCAAATGGTCTTGAGTCACAAACTCGAGTTCTTTTTATTACCAGTAATGGATTAAAACAGTTCACTAAAAACACTAAAAACAGTTCATGATAGAAGCTAGAGTCTATATGGGACAAACAACTAGGACTGAATACAGCGACGCTAACTACAATAAAGCCGCTAAATAAATTATTCTAATCACACTGGCTGGTCATTGTTTTTTTCCCGGACCATATATATATATATATACACCCGGCGTACAGAAGAGGCTGATATAATGACACTGATTACATGCCTAATTAGGCTAAGTTAATTGCATGACATAGTAAGATATGTTAATGGGTTCATGGATGCGACAACTGGCGACTGTTCTGTGAGAGCGACGCCTAGTTGTGAATGGTTTCAATCATCTGTGTTGACAACTGAATGTGTATTCATATGGGTGGCTTTGATTCCAGTTTGGTATTGGTAACATTTACTTACAATTGCATCGTTACATTTAAACACATAGGCATTTATTCTGTGTCAGAGACTGGCTTTAGCCAATTTTCATCCTCGTTGTAGACCTACAAATTTATTTCACTGAAGTTGCCTTTTTATTCCTACTAGGCCTACTAAATTACAAAACTTTCTGCGCTATCTCGAGAACGACAAAATATTGAGAGCTGACACTCCGTGACTTTGTAGTTTATCATATCGGGGCCCTTTTCAGTTCATTTGTATAACCGTCCGAGCAAAGGATCACGATAAATTCAAAATGGCGGCCACGTGAAATACCGGAAAGTGATATTTTATTTCACACGAGATTAGTATTTACTAATTTGTCACGCAGTCTTTGCGGAGAAATTACATAAATGAAAAAATCCAAAAATCTCACCGAAAAATCGATCAAAAATGCATTCTTTGAAAATGACGTCACTGGTACGTCATCGAAGCGACAATCTTGGATTTTTTGATCGTATACTGGTAGAGATTGACCAAAGTAAGTTTCTTCCCTCTATTTCTAGAGGTAAGAAAAATAATTAGGGGGAGGGGCGAAATGGCTCAAATCAAATCAACCTAATTGCGGGTTATATGTTTGGGCAAATATTGAAAAAAGCAGTTCAGTTATCTTAGATAAAAGTGTTTATTTTTAACAAACCGCTGTGTCATTGCCTTAAATTTTTATTTAATATACATGCATGCCAACACCAGAGTACTGGATAGCTTTATATAGATAATATTATTAGTGACTTTCACGTCAAATTATGCGATGACCACTTAATGCACAAAACAATATTTACAGATGAGTGGTGGTTTATATCCTTAATCTCATCTTTTAAGGTGATGGGTTTTTTTTATAGAATCACCCTAGATAAAAAGTATAAAATTTTAATAAACCCGTGTCCGTGCCCTGGATACATATATGATATACATACAGGAGAGTCATAAAAAATGATAAATTATTTGATAAATCTTCCTAAACATTTCCTTTTGCATACACAATCTAGTAGGCTGTGTCTCAGGGCACATTCATGTACTCATACAATGTTACAGCGGGACTCTTCATGCGTATGATATAAGCTCTAGGTTTTTCTATAGCTTTTGTGTAGCCTGGGGTTTTTTATGCGCCATTATATTAATCTCTCTAGAATAAGCGAATATAACCTGTAATAATATAATATAGTTAACTCCTCATATTTATTCATACACTGGGTTTATATCTTGATAACATGTATTGGCCCTACAACTCGATACTGTAGACAGGTGATTGTATGTATTTGCACGATGATTGTAATTCTCTAGTACACGACAGCTATAAATCTCCTCATGTACATGTACAAGGAGCTTTCTCCACTTTTGAGAAACATTATGTCCGGATACCATATGTGTGTGAACTATGGTCAGTCTTTTCGCAATGACCATCTTGCTGACGGATAATTTCTTTACCTGTTATATTTTATGCTTATTAGTGTTACCATTTATTGTCCATATTTATTTTTGAGAGGCCAACATAGTAGCCTATATACGATTTCAGCAATTTGACTGTTGAAAATGAGCCTGCCACCCACAGTTGCCTAGCCTGTGGCATATTTCGATGTTAGATGCCTACGTATATTATCAGCAAATTCTGAAAATTAATAAATATAATAATATTATTTTTCATTTTTTTTTAAATAAAAAATATCACATCTTTGACTCAGTAAAGTCATTTCAATTGATTCAAGCCGAATGAACCCGAGTTACTACCATGCAGTTTTTAATTTTCCGCCATATCCTGAACTCCATGCCAATGAAAAGGAGTAAACTTAGAATAAGGAACGAATGATTATAAAAAATGGACTAAAGCCTTCCTCTCCAAACGTCAGTCGTTTATTACTTCCTAATTGGACCAGCCGTCGCAATGTCGGCCAAACCAGACTGCCCGAATATTGCTCGTTCTACTCAGTCTTAATGGAGACAATTCTAATACACCTGCAGATTAGGACCAAATCAAATGTAGCAGTAACCCTATCTGGCCTGGGCGATTTAGGGTGTACCACAGCCTAGGGTGGTGGGGGGGTGGAGGGGGCGGAAACTGACCACACCCCCTATATATTTTCGCTATCGCTCAGGCTAGAGGGCTGAAACTTACCACATTATATCTTTGGGTCAAGCTCTACACAAAAATTTAAAAAATCCAAGACGGCCTCCATGATGACGTCACTGTAACGTCATTTTCAAAAAGAACATTTTTGGACGATTTTTCGGCCAAAATCTTCGAATTTTTTTATTTTTGTTTTTTCTTCGCAAAAACTACATGATATATTAGTAAATAATAATCTGATATGAAATAAAATACGTTTTACCAAATTTTCCGTACAGAAAGCAATTTTTTGGAAGAAATATGACGAAAACATCACTTTACCTGGTACCCCACATGGCCGCCATTTTGAATTTACCCATGATCCACAGAAAGTTTGGTAGGTGGGCATTTTGGCCCTCCTCCCCGAGGCCTGGTAGGGTTAATGGGGGAAGAGAGGGAGGGGGAACAAATCAGGGGGTGTTTTTTTGGTGAAGCTAAGACATGTGGTTTCAGAAAAATGCATAGAAATATGGCGAAAACATAACTTTTCTGGCACCCCCACATGGCCACTATTTTGAATTTTCCCATGATTCTCTGCTCGGGATCATGCAAATAGGCTCAAAATTACCTCAATATGACAATCTAAAAAGTCGCGGAGTTTCAGCTCTCAATTTTTGTTGTTCCGGAGATACGATACTTGCCCCCCCCCCCCCCAACAGGTAGGGTTCACAGGGTGGTGGAAAACGATGCCGGTGTGGAGTCTAAAAATGTCCGTTGGCTAAGTCTGTCCGGTCCCTATCTTCTAATCCAGCTAAGACACTTTTCTCCACACTGTCCGTCCTTGGATGCAATAGAAAAGGATATAAAAGGGACACTAATCGCCAGGGCATTCGTATCCATCTCACCGGCACACTGACAAGAATTCCTATGTTCCAATAGAAAAATATACTGACTGCATATTTCTAAAAACACCACAAGAACCAAACGTGATACCTATGACGATTCGTTGCACAGTCACACTTTCACTGTAGCTGTTCAATCAAACCACATTAACCAATCAGCTATCGCTTGATCCACGTGCCCGTCTAAACTGAGCTATCCGACACGCTTAGTCGACTGTGTGACTGCCACGGTTCGTGTATATTTACTGGGCGGCATGTGTGCGACAGGCGAGTGTGGGAGTCTCTTGTGTGATTTCTCTCATATTGAAACCAAATTTGAAGAAATTTCCAATAGATTTTTTCAAAAAGATGAAGATGTCATGTGAATGAGAAAATATTTGTTGTTTTTTTTACCACTGGACTTGTACGAAATTTGCGTTGACGCATTATCAGGTAGAAAAGAATAGATGAGGGGTAGAATAAGCTAAGTTTTCACTAGCTTATATAATCAGCATTATATTAATTTTGAAGAAATAAAGCACTTAAAAAAATGAAAAGGACTGAATGAAAATGAATGTATTGTAGAAACTGGCTAGACTTTTATGAAATTGTCAACACGTGTATTACGACAGGAATAACTGCCTATATTCAGCTTCCATATATGTTATCCTATACATGGTGGGGAAATGACAATAGCCGAGCTTCTCGCCTGACGGCAAAACCGACATTGTTGAACATGATCATTTTGGATGACCGACTATCTCCGGATTTTTCCGTTATTTTTCGTTATTTGAATATATTGGGACCATCTACACCAACAAACTGTGACATGGCGAATCCAAAGCCCATTCATATAATCTTGTTCAATGCTCGTCTCATGAAACTTCCTTATTCTTCATTCCTCTTTCACTTCTAATATCCAGTTCAACATATATTCTATGTCAGAATTACACGGATCCCTTGATCTGTGCAAACGCACCTATTTGCTTGCATTCGTCTCATTCCACTTAAAACTCAATGATTTCTTGCAACATGGAAATGTTCATTCACATTGTCTGCTCAAACAAATTTAACAGCTGTGCAATCTGGAATTATGTGTCAACCTTAATAAACATATGTGTATGGAATAGTAATGGGACTGAATTTTCGGGGCAAAGTTTTGTACAAAAGCGAATGGTAGGTTTTTACAGTTCCCCAATCGCATTTCACCCAACCGGTTCGCAGTTTTCTTCTCATTGGGAGAATTACATGTATTTATCTGATCTACGTACATGTACGTATATGTATAGTAATAACGATTTAAAAAAAACTACCACTATCCATCATGGGCATGCTTCCACTGAGAATGAATCATAGTCATGAAATATATTTATCATTAAAGATATGCGATTGCAAACACACACAAAAAAATAGATGGAAATGTTAACCGAAACGGATCAGCAGAATCGTTAGATTCTTGGTATGTGCTTAAGAATAGGTTAACCAGAAGACTATTCTGTGAAGTCATGTGACGCAGTCAGTATGTCGGCACCTCTTCCCACTTCCCTTATATGTGTTGTATTTATGACGTAAAACCTTTTCTTGAGATCCAGACAGTTGCCATATGTAATAATGTACTTGTGCATAACATTCGTTTACTTCTACTAAACTTACTTAAATATCCATGTAGTTAAGCATTATGTCTTGTTTGTCTAGGCGGAAGCTCGTTACTTTTATGTGTCCTTCCTCCATTAAAGCTCTTATCGCTAAACCTTAAGCTGGCATGGATAAGTATTCCATGGTATATGTTCATGCAAAACCGCACAAAAGCCAGGAAGCCGATACATCAAATATTATTATCCCACAAGCAAACTTTTGTTCAATATCATGATTGAAATTGTTTAAAATGTTCGGTCGTATAAACCCATATACCTTGAGTGATGTCTTGATACTCTGGGTATATATATATATAAACTC